>JACEFZ010026137.1:0-49487 GCA_014155875.1 Cepaea nemoralis | reverse complement strand
TCCCCTGGAGTGAAGAGAATCGATACCCACATTTGTTTTAATTCAATATCTCTATTCTGGAGAAACCCGCAGACCCCGTCCACACACCCCCTCAATCTGAAGACCCTTTCCTCTCACTCTTACTCCCCCCTGGATCATCCCCCCTCTCATTTTTCCCCCAATATAACATACTTGACAACTCTCGCTTCAACAAATAAAAACAAGAAATTTATTAAAGCAAAGAGTATATGTAGGAGAAGTGTGTGTGTGTATAAGGTTAGAATGTGTGACGTGTATTCTAATGGTAGACCAGTGATTTAGAAGCAAAGTCTGTAACATCATAGTGCTTAGCACACAACAGCCCC
Source organism: Cepaea nemoralis (assembly GCA_014155875.1). NCBI lineage: Eukaryota > Metazoa > Mollusca > Gastropoda > Stylommatophora > Helicidae > Cepaea > Cepaea nemoralis. The sequence goes on along the minus strand of JACEFZ010026137.1, from coordinate 49,143 downwards.
ATTTTTCCGGACAGTGAACCTCACCCAGAAGATGACGACTTTCTCCAATCACGCGAACAAACAGGATGCTGGTAATCCGATAGACACTGTTGATCGGTCTCTACTCCAACACCGGTGAAGTACTCTTTTTCCCTAATATTTGTTTGAACTGATAGTTCCCCAATTAACTGAAATGTCATTTGGGGAACTCTACTGTTTATTAGTTTCTGGTTATAATTTTTTCCCCTCTTTTAGAACACAACCTATTAATTTTCGTTAGGTAGATGTGGTGTATATTTATATATATAATATATATAATATATATATATATAATTATATATATATATATATATATATATATTTTTAATATATATTGCCCTTTAGTATGAAGTTCTTAATCTTCGGTGATGAAGCTTATCACTCATTAAACACAACACTTCTGTTCATACAAGTCCACTCAGCAGAAGCCAGGTTCCCGCAACCAACTTGGGTATAAGCCCTATTTAGCGGCCTCTCAGCAACCTCTGTCTTCAGATGCTGAGCCATCATTGTATCAACTTTGAACTGCTTCTTCGTAGTAAATCCTCTCCCACTCACGTGGAACATTCAAGGGGAACTGTACATGGAACCTGTAGAGCAGATAACATTCATGGTGAGGGCAACTCAGTCCTGACCGTAATTAGGTGATTGTAGGCCAATAACAGCACTCAGATCTATAACAGAGATCCGATCTCTGTCATACGGCCAAATAATTCAATCATATGATCTGAGGACATGGCAACAGGAAAGACTAAAGGAACGGGTAGAAACCCGCATATGCCCTACTGAAGATCCTACCATTACACATTCCCCTCCCTCCCTCTCAACCATCCTTAATCTCTCTAATTATTATACCACTACATTGTCCTCAACTTCCGAGTAAAATGATATATAACACAAGCTACATGAAGCCACACAATAGAATACTAGTGCCGACGCTCCTATGATACTTTCTAGCACGCACTTATAGAACATTCTATCACTAATCATAATATATTATATCACTACACAGTACTGTACTCTATTCATAATCATACTCTTAAGTTAGATAATAATTAATTGCCTACCATATGTCTATTCCTGTTGTTACTCGAGAAACTAGGCAATCCGATTGGATCTATGTCCCGTGGATAACTATCACTACTAAGATAGGCTAGTCCCTCTAATATACCACAACTGGGAATTATCCCCAATTCTACACTTCAGAATGTTTTCCTCGACGCCATCCACCTGTTTACTGCACTGGGTTTTATATAGGTGCTTGAGTGAGTCACCGGAAAGTCCAGGACGTCAATCAGTCCAGGAATCTGGCTTTGTCCCTCCTGGTTTCCAGACTAACCAGAGTCAATTAGCTGTCAAGTTTCCTTTTCATCTGGGGAGTTCTTTGTCTCATCCAACAAATATCCGGGTTGTCTGTAAGCCGGAGACCTTTCTCCCATTACAGAATCCTTCTGACCTCTAGCAGGCATTCTGTCTATCATTTGCAACGACCAACTTCCGTTTCGTAGACAAATGTTGCCAATACACACCTCTCGAACAACATCCTGTCATCAACTGTCGATTGTGTGTAGACAACTCTACGTGACTCCCTTTAATCTCATACACACTGTTGACCAGGTGTCGAGAATCTGTACTGACGTATTTCCCTCAGTTTGTTCACCATAACAGAGTCAATTGTGTTAGCAAATAATGTCGGGTTTGGTTATCATTGATCGACTGAACAAGGTTAATTTATCCTGTGAATAGGCCCCCTCCCAAGAGAGTAGTCCGCAACAACTCTTTCTTCTTGGAGGTTCGATCCAGATGATCTATTCCTCTTCTTCGGGAGCTGGATGTCTAGACAGGAAATCAGCTCCAACATTTTCCTTCCCAGGTATATACTCCACTGTAAAGTGGTATGGCTGAAGTAGCAACGACCACCGCATCAAACGGGCGTTGAGCTTCTGAGAAGTGGCCAGAAATATCAAAGGTTGATGATCCGACTTAACTCGAAACTGAACTCCATACAAATAAGGCTGGAATTTTTGTACGGCCCATACAAGAGCCAAACACTCTCTCTCAACGGTCGAATAATTCCTCTCAGCCGGGAAGAAGTTTCCTGCTTGCTTATGCACTGGTTTCAAAACTGAAGCATCGTCTTTTCCTTCCTGTAACAAAGCTGCCCCAATCCCAATCCCACTTGCATCCGTTCTCAACACAAATGATTTGGAAAGGTCCGGGAGCTGTAACACAGGTTTGCTGACCAAGGCCTCCTTCAACTGACTGTAGGCACTCTCACATTCTGGCGTCCAAACTATTTGGTCCGGGAATCCCCTTTACAAGGTTTCTGTTAATGGAGCTCCCAGTTCCGTGAAATGTGGGATAAATTTGTGGTAGAACCCACACAACGAGAGAACAGATCGCACATCATTCTTCGTTTTTGGCCTTGGAGCACTTCTGATTTTCTCTAGGTCTTTTCTCTGGGACAATGTGTCCTGGAGTGATGGTGTGACCTAGAAATTCCAGAGTCTGGTAACCGATCATGCACTTGGTTGGACGAGCTGTAAGCCCTGCTTCCTTGAGTCTATTGAAAACACTTTCCAAGGATTGTAAATGGTCATCCAAGCTGTCACTGGAAATCAGAATATCATCCATGAATGAAATGATGGACGGATCCTTTAAAGGATCTAGTAAAGTCCTCATCATGCGAGTAAAAACACTAGGTGCATTGCTGAGTCCAAAGGGCATGACCTTGAATTCATAATGTCCACTGGGGGTACTGAAGGCCAGTAGGGGTCGAACCTCTGGTTTGACCGGAATCTGATAATACCCGCGACTCAGATCCACCTTAGAGAAATACCTTGCCTTATGGAGCCTCGCGAATAACTGAGTTGGATTCGACAAAGGTTCCACCTGAAATTGTGTATGGCTGTTCAGAAGTCGGTAGTCTATACACAACCGGTGTTCTCCACTTGGTTTTCGTAACAAAACTACCCCCGCATTGTAAGGGGATGTGGAAGGTGCAATCACGTCATCCTCCAACAGTTTCTGTATTTCCTCCTCCAGGGCCTTTTCTTTAGAGAATGGCGCTGGGTAAACATTTTGGCGAACAGGCTCTTGAGTGGTCAAAGTCATTTTCGAACTCCACCAACCTCGTTCGTCCTGGTTTATCAGTCAGTATCTCCTTATGAGACTCGAGAACCTGGGTTATCTTTTCCCTCTCCTTGGAAGGTCAGATCAGGGTTCACCTGTACATCCTTGTAGGTTTCCTGGTGTACCATGGGATATTCCCTTCCCTCGTTGGTTCCCACTTCTGTCTCCACTGCAACTGCCATTGCCATGAGGTGAGCTGCTTTTTCTCCTGGTCTCTCTTCGTATTTCCGCAAGAGATTGATATGGAAAATCTTCGACTTTCCCCGTATCCGATCTGATAGTTCGTTCTGGATATCACCCTTTCCACGGGAATGGTCCTTGCCAACCTATCTCCAGTTTGTTGTTTCCCGTTGGGAAGTAGCAACAGACTTTGTCTCCCACCTCTAGAGATCTGTCTTTCGACCTACGATTGTAGTAAGCCGCATGTCTTTTTCTGGCCTTTTTCAAATTTTGATTTGCCAGAGTCCATCCCTTGTGAAGTTTTTCTTTCAGTTCCTCCACGTATTTATAGGATGAGATCACTTCTTCTGATGTCCCCTCTTCAGTCCAACTCCTCAACATGGCTTCCAACGGTCCTTTGATTGGACGACCAAACAGCAACGTAGCAGGTGGTAGTCCTGTTGAGCCATGAGGAACTTCCCGATAGGCAAAAAGTGCTGCTGGGATATATTCATCCCACCTATCAGGTTTTTCCTGTTCTAGTTTCCTGAGCATTGTCATCAACGTGCCGTTGAAACGCTCTACTTGTCCATTGGCTTGAGGGTGGTAAGGGCGGGTATGGATATGGTTAGAGTGGAACACCCTAAATACCTCCTCCATAAGTTTTCCACACAACTGGACCCATTGTCCGTCCAGTATTTGATTCAGGAAAGCCTAATCTAGTAAAGGCCTCCATCAGTGCGTCCGCCACTCGTTTCGAGTCAATCTTGGTCAACGGTATGGCTTCACCCCACATTGTACAGCAATCCACCATTGTGAGTATATACATGTTCCTCTTCCTAGTCCTAGGAAGTGGACCCACAATATCAATGGCTACCCTCTCGAAAGGAGAGTTCATGATGGGCATTTCACCCAAGACCACCGGCGCTGTCCAGTGTTTCGGTGCCACCCTTTGGCACTCAGGGCATGACTTCACATACCGACGCACATCACTTGTCATTCCCGGCCAATAGTAATGGCAGGAAATTCGCTGCATGGTGGCGGCAATACCCATATGCCCACTGAATGAGATGGTATGCCCCATATGTAGAATCTGGGAACGATGGGCCTTTGGGACCACCAACTGACATGTAGGTTGTCTCCCCTTCCGGCTCTCCTGTAGAGTATTCTATTCTTCATATAGTACTGCCCCCGTTTGGGTGGATCAGCACTTTTCTGCAGCTTTTTGTAGCAAGGACGTAGAGTAGCATCCTCACTCTGGGCAGTTCGCAACTCCCCTGGCAGTGGGTTAGTCACATTGGCTCTCTGCCTCATCCGTTTCGTCTGAGAGCGGTCTGCATTGCTCCCATATGGATTGGCTCCCTGGGCATTCCCAGAAAGACAAACCGGCAACAGAGGATTACGGGAAAATGGGATCAGTCAACACAGCGGCCTTGATGGTGCCGGTGACATATCTTGACCGAATCTCCACTCTGGCAATGGGCAATTTCATGGCTACAGCACTCTTCTGTGCAGGCTGTATCTCCATGGTTTCACCTGTGAATTGTTCTGGATGTACCAGATCCGCAGAAATCACGACCTCCCCGTCCAGTCCTGTGTCGTATAAACACTCCACTTGACGACCGTTAACTTCTACCAATTCCACTACAGGTGGTTTTTCCTGGTATGGAGTCTCTTCTTCGGCCTCGACCTGTTCGGTGGGCTCCACCTTAGGTTTTCCGGGGCACACGATGAATTGAGTGTCTCCTGACTTTCCTCTGCAGTCAATAGCATTGTGTGTATTTGACCTGCAGTGTTTGCACCATTTCCCTGTCCTAGATTTTCTTGTGCCGGACTTGAGTAAGCTCTCCTGGTGGTGAGCTTCCTTGTCGACCTTGGCATTGTCAGTGTCCACCTGCATTGAAGTCACTTGACATGCCGCGAAGTGAGGGTTCTTAGCCTTCGATTTGCAATCCCTCGTATTGTGAGAAGGTGACTTACAAATCGAACACCACTTCTCCGACCATGGTCGTTTTTGTGTAGAGCTCGAAGTTTTCTTGCTTTCCCCCTTCGTCTTCTCCGAACTCTCCTCTGAAGGTTTGACATATGGTTCCACCTTTTTAGTTCCTGTGCTTTTTGCTTTCTTCAGGTTATGTTTTTCCTGACTTTTGGTGTTTGTAGAAATGTTTTCTGCTGCCTCCCCATGGACCTCGACGAACCGTTCTGCCAATTTCGTCACCATGTCGATTCGTTCCGCCCCTTGTTCTCCCAAGAATGTCCTGAGAGGTTTCGACATTTGCTTTCGCATCTGGTCGACTACCGTGAGCTCTTCCAGACTCTCATAGTCATGCGCAAACCCAGCCAAATCCATCCACTTATGGAGATATGCTTTCAGACGAAGACTATAGGTGGCGAACAACTCCCCCGGTTCTCGTTTCGCTCCTCGAAATTTTTTCCGGTAGGTATGTGACGTAACCTCGAATCGTTTCAGCAAAGCCGTCTTCAACTCGTCATAATTATTCTCATGTCCTGGTGGCAGGCGAGAATAAACCTCGTAACCGGTCCCGCGTAAACCCTGGGATAGCTTGAGATTCCATCTGTCACGCTCCAGACCCATAGCAACTGACATAGCCTCGAAGCGTTGAAGGTACTGGTCAATCTTCTCTTTGTCCTCCTCGTAGATCGCTAGAGGGAACTTCATAGCATGGTAGCTATGTCCACTTACTGGTGTTGAGCCAGGGAGAGAGGAACCTCCCACTGCTTCCTCAGTTTCCCCACTAGATTGCCTCTTGAGCTCGAGTTCCCGCATCCGGTACTCATGCTCCCTTTTCTGAGCCTCTTGCTCCGCTTCCCGTTGCTTAGCAGCTTGCTCAACCTCAAGTAACTTAGCAGCTTGCTCTGCTTCCATTTTTTTAGCTTCTATTTCCAGCCTTCTCATGGCTTGCTCAGCCTCAAGTTGCCTAGCAGCTTGTTCTGCTTCCAATCTCTTAGCTGCTTGCTCTGCCTCCATCCTTCTCAATTCCAACTCGGCCTTCCGATCTTCCCTTTCTGCTTGACGATACTCCCTCTACACTTCCTTTATGTAATCTGTTAGTGCAGAACCCGACAATCCTATTTCTTCCCCCTTTGCTCTAAGTTCTGCCGTAGTTAATCTAGGAGTGGCCATTTTACAGAGAGGTAACTCAGCAGATAGAGTATAGATGATCTCTAACCCAATATATAGCTAATGACAAAATACTATTAATCTATATATTTATAACACACCATACAACACAACACAATCACTCAGTGACAAGAGTAGAATCAGGACCACAGACCTATGCAGACGTGTGAAGTTTGAACAGGTAAGATAAGTCCTAACACCTATCCACATTCACTCTAGCTGGATTCTCACTAATAGGATATCTCCATCCTCTAACTAAAGATCCCGTGTAAAAAGATCCCGTTGTCTAAAGATCCCGCTATCCAAAGATCACGTTTACGAGCCCCCAATAAATGTCGTGTGTGTAAAGAACGAATGTCGTATTAGTTACTTGTTCTTCTTTACCACTTTAGTGTCGTCCCTGGAGTGAAGAGAATCGATACCCACATTTGTTTTAATTCAATATCTCTATTCTGGAGAAATCCAGCAGACTCCGTCCACACACTCCCTCAATCTGAAGACACCTTCCTCTCACTCTTACTCACCCCTGGATCATGCCCCCTCTCATTCTTCCCCAATATAACATACTTGACAACTCTCGCTTCAACAAATAAAAAAACAAGAAATTTATTAAAGCAAAGAGTATATGTAGGAGAAGTGTGTGTGTGTGTATAAGGTGTAAAATGTGTGACGTGTATTCTAATGGTAGACCAGTGATTTAGAAGCAAAGTCTGTAACATCATAGTGCTTAGCACACAACAGCACCATTTTTCCGGACAGTGAACCTCACCCAGAAGATGACGACTTTCTCCAATCACGCGAACAAACAGGATGCTGGTAATCCGATAGACACTGTTGATCTTGGTCTCCACTCCACCACACGGTGAAGTTACTCTGTTTCCTAATATTTGTTTGAACTGATAGTTCTCCAATTAACTGAAATGTCACTTGGGGGAACTCTACTGTTTATTAGTTTCTGGTTATAACATTTTCCCCTCTTTTAGAACACAACCTATTAATGTTCGTTAGGTAGATGTGTATATAGATATATATATATATATATATATATATATATATATATATATATATATTATATATATATATATATATATATATATATATATATGTCCTTAGTATGAGAGTTCTTAATCTTCGGTGATGAAGCTTATCACTCATTAAACACAACACTTCTGTTCATACAAGTCCACTCAGCAGAAGCCAGGTTCCCGCAAACCAACTTGGGTATAAGCCCTATGTAGCGGCCTCTCAGCAACCTCTGTCTTCAGATGCTGAGCCATCATTGTATCAACTTTGAACTGCTTCTTCGTAGTAAATCCTCTCCCACTCACGTGGAACATTCAAGGGGAACTGTACATGGAACCTGTAGAGCAGATAACATCATGGTGAGGGCAACTCAGTCATGACCGTAATTAGGTGATTGTAGGCCAATAACAGCACTCAGATCTATAACAGAGATCCGATCTCTGTCATACGGCCAAATAATTCAATCATATGATCTGAGACATGGCAACAGGAAAGACTAAAGGAACGGGTAGAAACCCAGCAGATGCCCTACTGAAGATCCTACCATTACACATTCCCCTCCTCCCTCTCAACCATCCTTAATCTCTCTAATTATTATACCACTACATTGTCCTCAACTTCCCGAGTAAAATGATATATAACACAAGCTACATGAAGCCACGCAATAGAATACTAGTGCCGACGCTCCTATGATACTTTCTAGCACCGCACTTATAGAACATTCTATCACTAATCATAATATATTATATCACTACACAGTACCGTACTCTATTCATAATCATACTCTTAAGTTAGATATAATTAATTGCCTACCATATGTCTATTCCTGTTGTTACTCGAGAAACTAGGCAATCCGATTGGATCTATGTCCGTGGATAACTATCACTACTAAGATAGGCTAGTCCCTCTAATATACCACAACTGGGAATTATCCCCAATTCTACACTTCAGAATGTTTTCCTCGACTCCATCCACCTGTTTACTGCACTGGGTTTTATATAGGTGCTTGAGTGAGTCACCGGAAAGTCCAGACGTCAATCAGTCCAGAATCTGGCTTTGTCCTCCTGTTTCCAGACTAACCAGAGTCAATTAGCTGTCAAGTTTCCTTTTCATCTGGGGAGTTCTTTGTCTCATCCAACAAATATCCGGGTTGTCTGTAAGCCGGAGACCTTTCTTTACAGAATCCTTCTGACCTCTAGCAGGCATTCTGTCTATCATTTGCAACGACCAACTTCCGTTTCGTAGACAAATGTTGCCAATACACACCTCTCGAACAACATCCTGTCATCAACTGTCGATTGTGTGTAGACAACTCTACGTGACTCCCTTTGATCTCATACACACTGTTGACCAGGTGTCGAGAATCTGTACTGACGTATTTCCCTCAGTTTGTTCACCATAACAGAGTCAATTGTGTTAGCAAAATAATGTCGGGTTTGGTTATCATTGATCGACTGACAAGTTAATTTATCCTGTGACAACAACCAACTAGACACTCCAAAAAAAGTGTCTTCATTGGTCGTGTCTATCATACACATGAACCAAACAACTATGGAATATGGACAGAATTCGTATCAAACCTTTGAGATACCTTCATAGGTCTCATAATTTATATTTAAACCAGCATAGGTCAAATAACAAACACACAAACACATCAGACCGTAATGCTGTTGTCGAGTATATATGAACAAACATTTATAGAACAGAAATGATTGGTCGGTTCTAATAATGTACACATAAACACAAGAAATAAATAAGGAGAACCGTTGAGGCCACTAAGACGATTACATAAATGGACACACATAGTATTATTTGGCACTCACAGAAGAAGAAGATAGAGATTAGAAGACGCACTAGACAACATAAAATCTGAAAGCTATAATAGTTACCACCGGGATCGAACCTGTCGCCTCCAAATGACGACGGCGCCTTGCTGCAGGAACAAGTGTACTTCGACGTACGACCAACTAGACCAGTGTTTCCCAACCTTTTTTGTACCGTGCCCCACTTAAGCCTTTCTAAAATTCATATTGCCCCCCTCCCCCTGTCCCATGCCCCCCCCCCCCTCAACATATACATTATTTTTAATATTCAATAATTGAAATGTTCACTAAAGAAACTTGAATGATAGGTTTTAGGAAGAAATCACTAGGTAATTATTGAGCAAACACAGTAAGTAAATTTTAAAAACATATAATGGAGAACTGAAATTCAAGTACAAAATAATTTTAATGAAAGATTTTTCTATATTATTTTAATTATTAGTAATTATTTATTATTTAAATTTAGTGAGATCCTTGCGCTTGATGCTTGCTGCAAAGAGATCTTATGTCAGGTTCCAATTTAGTTAACTTCAGTCTCAAGTCTCCCTGTTTTGTTATATTCAGCCGATTTCTTCCATTTTCGAATTGCCCCCCTTAACAGTCAAATTGCCCCCCCCCCCTGTGGGGCGTGCGCCCCACGTTGGGAAACACTGAACTAGACACTCCAAAATAAGTAAGGTTGTGTTGGTTGTTGGTACAGCGACATTATAAGTGCTTGACGAAGTGTAGCTGGACTATAACGTGTGATGTGCAACCATTCTGGGTTACAATAAAATACTTACTGTTGATGTCTTATGGGTATGTAATGACGACCAACTACAGCCTCTGGTTGGTGGCTAAAATGAGGTTGTGGTGGCACGTCTTTGTTGCTGAGAGTTGGTTCCTTTCTGGGGAGAATAGGAAAAATATCTTCGTAATTATTAACCTCCTGTGTGAAAGATGGCTTATTGTACGGACTTGGTGTGGTGGAAGTGTCCCCTCTGGCTTGAATTTCAGGTGCAGTGGTTATCGGTGGTCTGTACACTTCTGACCTATTGGTACTTGATGTGACGGGAGTATTTCGTCTGGCTTGAGTTTCAGGTGGAGTAGCTAAAAGTGTCTGGCGCGATCCTGTATTGGATGTATGGTGTTGCCACGGAGTTGTTGCAGTGGCTCGTCTAATAACAATACCAGGCAATTTACAGACAACTCAACGATAGACTTGACAGGGAACTTTTGCGTCCTCAGTTTGAAAGAAAAAAACGTTTATTGCAGAACAGCCTACAGCGTGGATCCCACCCACTGCCGACCTACGGTCGTTATCGCATCCTGCAAGTGGGCCGCACACGCCCGCCTTGCATTATCATTGCACAAAATCTGATCGGCAAGAAAGTTCCTAAGCCTACCTAAGGTGTTTACTTACTGCACCTTGCAAATCATCGTACTCAACAGTCACTTGTCAGTGCGTCGACCAGACCGCCATTCCGGTCGAGCGTGTTGTAAAACAGTGGGGAAAATCAAACTGCCACTTGCCGGCGTTTGCGGTCTCATCACTGGGCTTCAGCTTCAAAAAGTGGCTTCATTCTCAACACATTTCACAAAGAGAATATCAATTAACGTGTGCATCAGTCTAGGCTACTGTTATTGCTGACTGTATTTCACTTGGACGATCTATGAACGATCTGTTCGCAACCACATCCCGACCTCACAATCCCGAAAAGATGTCTGCCTTTCTCAGCTGGCGCGAAATCAAGTGACTGTGTTAGCTCGGCCTACTCCCGTCACCGGTGTATTCTAGCTTTTTCCCTCACCGTGTGTATGGACGGCACTTGTCGAATTTTCTGGCATGACACATCTATGATATTCCTTATATCCATATCATAGCAATATGCGCCCCCCCCCCCCTATTTTTAAAACATTTTGTAAAAATGTTAACTCTATTTTCTCGTTCTGCTAATTCTTGACATTAGTTGGATAGTCGCACACTACAGTCTATCCCTGTGGACTATATTGCTGAACATCTCGGTCTTTTATTCTCAATAGTCGCAGATATCTGTCCGTCACTTGTCATTACCTATGAGCTTATCCCTTCTATGAATTATTTAGACTCGTGACACGTCAACATCAATAAACAACATCACACAAAAAATTATTATATATATACACCTTCTACACCCTAGACGCCGTGTAGTTACAGCCTCCTTTCTAATTCAGAGGTCTCAGAACTAGTCTGATCTGGGATCCAACGTCTCACTAGACATCCCCAGCAGCTCCTCAATCATGTAATGCACACGAGCATCTTACCCTTCTCCAACCCCTCACGCCTTGGGTAAGGCATCTGTGTGTGCTTATGACTTATGGCTTCCACTGTACTTTCTTGTATCTATGAATCGCTCTTGTCATGACGTGGACGTTAATGTGCCATATTTGACCTTATTGGTGACTCTGTGTTTGTAGTGTCTTCATATTTTCTCTATCCTCTTATAGTATCTTCTGCCTTGGGGTACGTTGCCTTGATGTTTCTTTGTCTGGATGGATGGTATAATTGCGCATCACGTTATGACGATGCTGGTTTTCTGTTTGTTTTCCGTACAATTTCTTACCTTATACTTTTTGCAATTATTAATGGGACTTATTTACATTAGTGAATCATCATATTAATATAATGCATATGTGTTTTATAATCTACGATCACTAATAATAATATATTCCATCCAATGTATACATTTTTCATCATTTGCAATCACTGTTCATTGAACCAACAAAATCATTTAACACATATTCAACGTACGTTGTATCATTCGTGTAACATGTGAAGTATTCTGGTCTAGAATAATTCTCTAGATTTTTACATGTTTTGTTTCTGTCAATCTTCTATTCTTCTTTGCTGCTATTTATATGCTGCGTTGTACTGTGACCATACATTGATTTATCACTCGTTTCGTTTTCACACATGGTGTTATAGTTTTGAACATATGTATTGTATTGTTGGATTGGTAGTTGTTTTGTATCTAATGTATAGTTATACTGTTGTAGCGAATTCGAGTTGTAGATCTCTCGGTTTTGCTTGTAATTTGTATGGTTGATCTTCTCATGAGAAAATAAGTTATAGTGGTACTGTTCGATTACACAATATGTAGAAATCACTGTAAATATAAATTAATTGTTATAATGATGATGAACGAATGATAATAATAATATGAGGGAAAATATCTTTTTCCTTTCATTCAGTTTTTTATTCTTTCATTTTTTTTTCATCCTTTTTTTTTCTTTTTTCTTTTTTTGTTTTGTTTTGTTTTTCGTTTTATTTATTTCTTTTTTTCCCTTTGTTTTTCTTCATTTTTTTTCCTTTTCTTTTTCTTCTTTTTTTCAAAATTTTTTGATGATGATGACAATGATGGAAATTAAATTATAATACTTAAAATAATATCTTAAATTTAGATCCTTAACTCAGTATCTGTGAGATGTTGATCTACCTTGTGTCCATTCAACATTGACTTTTGGATATTCTTCTGGTATCTGGACTTCTATGGTGCTCATATTGTGTTCAGGTGACGTTGGTCTTCTATATACAGCGTCATTCTAACTTCACATTCAGCTTCAGCCATACTAATGCTATCTGAGAATCATAATATCTTTCGATTTATATATCTATATACATTTCAATATATAACAAATTGTAATACACCAAGTAGCAGTAACAAATCTTAAACTGTTTTCAGTGACATGCAAATGTCCTGATCAGTAGTTCAGAGTGCTGGTGAATTTTCATGAGTGGATGATGTGCTGTACATTTGCAAATTTCTTCTTTTTCAATCTACTTAAGAGGACTGCAGGTTGTTATCTTTACATGAAAGTTGCCATATATTAACTTGATGATGCTGCAGAAGTATTTCTTTAGTTATGTCTGACACAGAAATGTAGTATGCACTTTCATAGCTTAAGACATAATAAAATGATGGCATCACCTGAACAGTCTGTTATATCACAGTTTAACATCTATATAAGAGCTATAGGAATTTTTGCTGTATTTTATATTTGATGTGTTTGCCCTTATTCTGTCCACTCAAATAACCTTACAATTATTATGACATTCGTTCTACTAACACAACTGTATCTATACTAAGCCATCCATATATTATATACATATCACAAGACAAGAGTGTTTCACATTGAAATATGTGACGTTATCTTGTGAGTATTACTGATGTGTTACTATTTTTAAAATTACAATTTCTGTTTGATGTTATTGTTTTTGCTGGAGTCTGCTGAACCAAGTAAGTATATGATGCCACGAGCATATGATGTGCTTTGACTGGTGGTGTAGTGTAAGAAGTTAGTATTAAGCTTTCTGTATATTCTGAAGTATAATCTTGTTTTTTACTTATATGTTTTATTTTTGCAGTCACTGTTTTCCACATGTGATGTAGTGTCTGATTTTTTATAACAATAGTAGTCATCAGCATGCTGAATTTTACCAATCTACGTCTAATGAACTGTGTAAATGTATCACGAGATTGTTCTTCTATTAAGCGATGTTGTACTGGTAGTACTATTTGTGAGATACGTGTTGCAAAGCCCGTAAATTTTCTCGTACGGATGTTATTATTTATTTCGAAGGACCACTTGCCTAACTTCGATTGTTTAGATGGTTGGTCTACTCGCTGAAAACATGTTTGTAACGTCTCATCGTCTCCTTGTTGTTTTGCCAAGTAATAGGTTTTTTTGTCCGATACCTGTTTAGTGTCCGTGTCGTTATCCTGCGGTGCGACTAGTTTATCTTCTTTGTCGTCTTTCTTAATGTGTTGTCTGGAGTCTGTTTTCCCCTATGTCATTTTATCATCCCATTTCTGGGCTTCCTCTTCTGTACACTCTGTCACTCCCTGTATGTTACCTATCATTAGTCCTGCACGTGGAGAAGTTAACACTGCTACTCGTGTTCTCCCTTCATAGTATGGGGAGGATATATGAACCCATGCTATCGAGTACTTCTCAAGTGTACCACCGAAGGTACGACATGTCACACTCTTTCCTGTGTAGTCATCCTTGTTCTCGAGACTCTGATCTATACCAACTATCTATGACCCTGTAACTCTAATGCAGGTGGTTTTATTCCGTCCACGAGGGCTTTGTGAACTTTCACAGTTCCATTGCGAATGTTGCTAGCATTCATATTTCATGTAGGCACTGTATGACTCCCCGCAGGATTATGTATCTTTTGTTTATTATGTCTGTCTGTCGCTATACTACCATGTTTGACATTTGGTCATGTTCTTTTTCTCCACCAGACGTAACATCTGCTGTTTTGGTATCTTTAGTTAGTTGTTTCAGTTTACAAGTACTGACCATGTGTTCAAAACTATGACAAACATAACATTTTAAGTTGTTTTTGTAGTCTGTTGTTGTTAGTTGTAACGTCATTTCCTTTTTCTCGAAGTTCAACTTGTCTATTTCGAAGTGCAGTCTTTTTGCTTCGAGATCTAATCTTTCTTTCTCTAAGGCTAGTTCTTTATCTTTCTGTTTTTCTAGAGAAGAAATGCTTTCTTTTTCTAATTCTATTTCCTTGTCTTTTTGTCTTTCTTATGCCTCCCTGGCTGCTCTCGCTGCCTCTCTTGTGCTTCTCTGGCTTCGCTATCTGCAGCTCTGTCTTCTCTTTGCTGCGCCTGAAATTCTGAGACTTTTTCTGCCCTTGTCATAAGTTCTGGGCCTGTGAAGCCACATTTCTCATCAAGTGCTACAATATCTGCTAATGTAGACATGTTGTTGTTGTGTACCTGTCTACTATCTATGTGTCAATAATCTGTTGGATGGAATCAATGTACAATAATTGCAGATACTACCTGTATAAGTGTGTTGGAAGTACTAGTATCTTTGTTGATGATGGTTGGGAATCTGAATGGCAGGAGTATCTTTTAGTCAGTGTCGCTGCTGGTCTTGTTCTGACGAAGCCGACTGTGCTGAACCTGCTGTAATGCTGTTCAACAATAATAATAACAATACAGGACAACCAATAACACCTATCAGAAGTTTAGCTAAATGACGTAACACCTGTGGACAAAACAATCTTAATTAATAGAGACATTAATGACGTTAAAGAACAACAAATAGTGGACAAATTTATCAAACAAGACAAAGTTCTCGCTAGCAGTCGAAAATTTACTGAAATTATAAAGTCAATTTCGAATGCTAACCGAACGGACCGTACTTTTGGGAAATAATGAAATAACTCAAAAGTAGCCCTTCAACCTCTCGCTAATGATGAGGGTGAGTAAACAGAGTAATGGATGGATGCCTGTTGACTCTGGACTACTAAGCAGGACACATACACAAATCAAATGGAAACAACACAACCTGTGTATATTTAGCTCCGGTGTTCTTGATGGCTTGCTCCAGACATTGAAACAACATTTCACTATATTGAACGAACACTACCTCAACGTACACGAATCGTTAACGGAATTTGGGACTTTAGAACATCAACACTGCACACTGGACACTACCATTACCTGATCGTAGACGTCTGAACGGACAATTTATAAGACATACACATCACTCAACTATATTATGGAGCATACAGACACACTGTTCTTTAGTCATTGTGGGTATTTTGCAAACACATACCCATTTTAAACTCAAGGTTCAACGTTTATACCGCAGCCGACTAAGTATGTCTCAGAAGTCGGTCACGGACCACTTAGTCTAGGGTACTAGTGTAAGTGTATTATACTATCGTTGGACGCAGACAGGAGCAACTAACACTGAGACACGCTTCATTTTTTTACTCGTACATTCGCAAGGATATCACGTCAACTATTAGTCATCGAACACCAGTTACTTCAACACAGAATATTGTAATCATTCCAATCGACATTGTAACTGGATGGATTTACGAAAGTCTTTAAGGCCAGTATTAATTATTGTTGTCGATTGTCCAACATCAGTTGTCTATTAATAAGGTGCTAATTATCAATGTTGACAAAAGCATTTATAAACTAACAGTGTGGGAGGTTGGAAAGGGTCTTTATACAATAGTCGAGGTCACTTGGTTATTTTATAAAGTGATTTGTGTTGGAAATCGTCAGGTCACTACGAAAAATATTTTATATTGATCTCACGAGTGTCAGCACATAAGTGTCGTGTTGTGATAAGTAAGTAGTATGTGATGTCGGCTTTAAGTTGAATTTACGTGAAAGTCTAATTATTATTTTGTTAAACGGAAACATGTTTTCACGTCACTCGTCAATCGTCTTTTGTGATTGTTAATTGTCTTGTGCCATATATATTCTTTACACTGAACATATTTTTCCATAAAAATTTTTTTTGTGGTTTACATATGTCACGTTTGGTATAATTGTAATATATTTTGAGCGATATATTCTTTCGTAGACGTCAACTGTACATTGGTTAGTTAAGTTGATTATTGATTAGTATTCATATTGCAACTATACTATCGACTCTGTTCCTTGAACATAGACCTACATATCTATCTTTCCTACGTCGCGATTTTATTTCAGCTAGAGAGATTATTATACAGGTAGGTCAAGGTGTCTACACTTCAAGATTACATTATCTTGGAGGAGAAAACTGGTTTAACTGGTGCGGAACTTAGGAATTGGGCTAAGCAAGAATTCACCGCTCAAGCCACACGTTAGAAGGAGGAACGAAAGGAGCGAATGGCAGCAGAGAAAGAGGCTAAACAACTTCAAGCTACACATGAACGGGAAGAACGACAAGAGAAGTTAACTATGGAAAAGGAACTAAAGGAACGAGAGATGGCTATCAAACAAAATGAGATAGCTCTGGAACGTGAAAAGATGGCAGCTAAAGAAAAAGAAATGGCTCTGGAACGGGAAAGGATAGCTGCAGAAAAAGAGAAGTTAATTATGGAAATTCAATTAAAAGAGAGGCAAATAGCCGCAGAGGCAGAAATGAAGTAGAGACAACTGGCTTTTGATAAAGAAAGGCTTGCAACAGAGACACTCTGGAAGGACAAGGAGGTTGAGGGTAATTTAAAAGTCAAGACATTGCAGATGGAACGTGAAGCAGAAATCAAACGAGAAAAATTTCAAGCAAAACAAAGTGATCCAGTGAAGAAGTACCAAGGTCTTTTTCGCAACTTCCAGCAAGGCGATTCTGTCAGTTCTTGGATTACTAATTTTTAGGTGCTCGTAAAGTACTATAAGGTACCGGAACAGGACGTAACGATTCTGTTCCACAGGCATCTCGCGTTAGAGCCTTTAAAGATTATCGAGTTAATACCTGAGGACTTACGTACCAACTACAAATACATGAGAGATCGTGTTTTGGCACACTTCAGTTTAGACGAGCCGGGTTTACGTACTAAGTTTAAGACACTCACTCCTATATCTAACCAAACTTTCCTTGATTTTGTTTCTGAACTATCATCATATTTTGATACATGGATTAAAGCCGCTGATATTGGATCGGATTTCGAGAAAATTCGAGATCTAATGATAAGAGACGGACTGTTGTCGGCAATACCAGATTCAATATCTATATTTCTGGTCGAGAATAAATGCAAAAGTCTTAAGGAGATGGAAACAAGAGGAGAATCATATTTCAATGCACTTCGGGATGTATTCACTAACTGTGCACAGCCAGAACTTATAATAGATGCAAGTGCTAGATTCCAGAAAGGCAATCGTAAGTTTAGAAAATTTAGTGGTAATAAGAATAGAAATAGTCCATACCAGTATTCTTATAGAGAAGGAGACAGATCAAGAAAAGGACACCTATCCAGATGTCAATATTGCAAATTGTCACACGGACATTTGGAAATGTGTGATCGACAACCTGGGTATACAGATTATCTTTGCGACATGACAGCGAAGAAAAGAAGTAAGTATGATTCCTACAAGAGGAGCATCAAATGTTTCTCGTGTCGGGCGTACAGACACACTAGCAAGTCTTGTCCAATGAAAAATTCTTGGAAGGAAGCGAGTACCGCATACGTATTTTCGAGTAGTGACTCTAATTACTTAGAAGAGACACACGCAGCTATCATACAACAGTATGATGAAAAGACTGACAAGACTTTAACAGACAGTCCTATTGACGAATCTGTCGAAACAATTCATGAAGCGAATGCCGTTAATATTCAAAATGGCAAACTAAAAGTTCACCAGGCATGGGTGAATGTTGAACCTACTACCTGTATCCGTGATTCAGGAGCTTCAATTCTTGGAGGTGATAAAAGGTTGATAAAAATGGAGGATTATACAGGTGAAACAGTTGCCTGCAGAACTTTTGTAGGAATAATCGGAAGATATAAAGTTGCCACAATTACAATACAGTCAACATACTTTGAAGGCACGATAAATGCAGCAGTATTACCTAACCCTTGTGCTGGTCTACTAACTGGGAATATACCCAATGCAAATCAGTTCACTCATGAAGAGGCAATGCACAGGGAGATTGAACACACGCGAGCGAATGCAGTTACAAGAGCTCAAGATCAAAGGAACATTGATCAACCTTCTCAGACAGACATTGACAATATACAGAACAATATCAGACTGACAACGTATTTGCCGAGTGAACAAAAACAAGATCCAACATTACAAACATGTTTTAAAAACGTACAGGAACCGTCTAATCAAGCTAAACGTGGTAATTGGAAATTTTTCATAGACAATAATATGTTATCAAGACGGTACAATAGGGGTACAACACATTACATACAAACAGTACTCCCAACAAAATATCGTGTAGAAGCACTGAAACTCGCAAATGATTCATCATTTGTAGGTCATATGGGTATTGCCAAAACCACCAGCAGATTATTAACACAATTTTATTGGCCTAGTTTCACAAAAGATATTACCACACATGTACGTTCATGTACATTATGTCAAATGACCACACAAAAAAGGGAAACACCCGAAAGCACACGTTCAGAAAACTGATTTGGCATCACGACCATTTCAGAAAATTGCTATAGATATTGTGGGTCAATTGAACATTACTACTGATCGAGGTAATAGATTTATCTTGACCACAATTGATCTTTGCACTCGTTGGACAGAGGCTGTTCCTCTCAAATACATCACGAGTAGATCCATATTAGATTCATTGTTATCAATTTTCAGTAGAATTGGATTCCAAAGTTGCATACTATCTGATAGAGGTAGTCAGTTCATATCAACAGCTACTTAAGAAGCAATGACAATACATGGTATTCCACAAGTCTTTAGTTCTCCTTGGCACCCAATGACAGATGGGGTCAACGAAAATTATAATGGAGTCCTTAAGCGAACTCTAGCAAAAGTAGCAGCGGATAGACTCAAAGATTGGGATATTTTACTACCAGCTGTACTTTTTGCGTACCGCGAGGTACCATAATCCAGTACAGGATTTTCTCCATTTGAGCTAGTATACGGAGCAAATCAGCGTGGTCCATTATTATTATATAATGATATGCTTACGAATAAGACATATGATTATCCTAAAAGAGAAGCATACGAAATGGATACACAGTTGAGAGACAAAATCATTACAGCTTTCCAGATCGCAAAATCTGCACTAGGAAAAGCTGGGGAAAAGTACAGACAGTACGATAATAGGAACGCCAAGACAATAGTCTTGAAAGAAGAAGAAGAGGTCTGATCCTTGAGACTGTTTAGTTACTTCATGGCAAGGTCCATTTAAAGTGATCAAGAAAATTAGTGATGTAGATAGATGTGAATAGAAAACATAAAATCTTTCATATAAATATGTTAAAACCATATATCCCACGTGATAACAACACATCACAGGTAACGAAACAAATTCCACATAGAATAGTAGCAGCTTGTTGGGTTATTAACGGACAGCAAGAAGATGCTATCAAACAACAGATTCCAACACGATAGTTAATAGTGAGAGTAGTTGGCAATCTATACAAATATGTCAGGATCTAACGACCCAAGACAAAGAGAAACTTATTGCAGCAATAAAAGAGTTTAGTACAATATTTTCTGACAGACCAGGACAAACATCACTTATCAAACATAAGATAACTTTACTCTCGAATGTCCCAGTTAAAGTGAAACCTTATCCTATCCCAATACATTATCTAGAGAAAGTTACTGCAGATATTTCAGAACTAGATAAAACGAGGATTATAAAAAAATCTATCTCAAACTACTATTCTCCGGTAGTAATTGTGAAAAAGAAAGATGGTTCATTACGTTTATGCGTTGATTATAGAAAAGTAAATGCATTAACACTATTAGACGCAGAACCAATGCCAAACATTGATGAATTAATTGAGGGCATGGCAAACTCGAAACTCTTTTCGAAGATTGACCTCACCAACGGATATTGGCAAATTCCCATGGATGAAGAGTCGATGCATATTACAGCTTTCCGTACACCATTAGGTCTATATGAATGGGCATATCTTCCATTTGGTCTACAAAATGCACCAAGCACATTTATGCGTATGATGAGAAGACTACTACATGGAATTTCCAATGTAGCGACTTATATGGATGATATCTGTGTACATACTTCAGATATTGACACAAATGTTAACATTCTTAAACAGGTATTTCAGAGAATACATCAACACGGGTTGAAAGCTAAACCAAGTAAAATTGAAATAGGTTTTACTGAGATACAATTCCTTGGTCATAGAATTTCTAACGGGTTTAGACAAACAGATCCAATGGTAGTTACTAAAATTCTTAAAATCAAATCTTCAACATCAAAAAAGGAATTGAGGAGTACATTAGGTCTGATTAATTACTATCAAAAGTTCATTCCTAACTTTGCTGATATGACAGCAACATTTTCTGACCTATTAAAGAAAGGTCAGTCTGCAAAAATAGTTTGGACAGATGATCATGACAAACTATTTCAACAGATAAAAACTTTGTTCAGTGCCTATCCTATACTGAAATTGTCTAATGTCTCAAAAGATTTCGTATTACAGACGGATGCTAGTTTACACGCTATTTCATGCGTATTACTTCAATTACATGAAGGAAAGTTACATCCAATCCTTTACTTCAGTAAAAAGTTATCAGAGAAACAGAGGAATTATGCTATCACGGAACTTGAAGCATTAGCATTAATTGAAAGTATTGAGAAATTTGCCAGATATCTACTTGGTAGGAAATTTCTTGTCCTTTCTGACAACAAACCTCTACAAATTTTCAAATCAGGTCATCCTAAGAACTCTATAATTCATTGATGGTCTTTACTCTTACAAGATTATGAATTCGATATCTGTCACATTCCTGGAAAGGATAATAATCTTGCAGACATTCTCAGTTGATTGTAGTATATAGTAAGACTGATATATGTTATAATTTATTCAATTATAGTTTATTGTATCTCTTCTTTTCATAAATTGTTAGGAAATTTAATAAATTTCAATCAAATAGCACCTAATTAATAAACGATGTTAATGCAATCGGTAACTTTAAATTATTACTGTTGCGAATATATAGTATAGTCATATAGATACATATGTTGTTGATTTTACATTATTTGACAGAGACATCATGACTGATGCAATAGTTCAATGATATATCCTGCACACTCGATGGATGTTTGGATCGTCATTATCTTACGTGGGAAACTGCGATCGGTCAAGTATTCTTTGATTGTGTTGTGTAATTTTAGAGGATTATTCTTAAACAATCTAGGAAACTATTAGTTAATTCCAAAGAGTTTGAATTCATAAAGAGACATGGAACACTCAGAAATTAACTTATATAATTAGGATTGTTAAATAGTTAATAAATTTGAATTACTTAGTTAATTTGAGTTAATTTTGTTATAGTAATGAATTACTTAGATAAGTTATTATCTTAATTAAGATTACATTTGAATGGTTATATTGATAATAAGCAGTTCATGTGGTAATTGATAAACATTGAAGTTCCCAAGATATCCTCACAGATATGGTTCTATAAACTTCCTCAAGACATGGATCGTATATGTCTACCCTACCCACAGATATTATAAATAAACATGGAATTTATGGAGGAACAGCATCAACGATCAACGGCAACTCGGAGCGATTACCGGGAAACCCATTATTACTCTCGTCCGAAACTCATGGTATTACCTAGAGTGAGGACATACTTGTCTATTAGGACAAAGTAGGGACTAATATGTGTATTAGTTGGACTGATCTCCCATGATCAGCCACACGACGTCCAACGGGGGATTGGACATGTGGGCGTGCCCGTCATATGACATTATTATTTTTTTTTCTTGAGAGTGGCTAAGTGGGGAAAACCCGGAACTTTCCAGAGGTCGTTATTAATGTTGTTAATGCATATGATTGCAAAGTATTACATATATTCATAGAAAAAAAAAATGATAAATCATTTTTTTTTATCTGGGAGGTGGACATTATGCCATATGACGGCACACGCCACCAAAAGGTAAATTGGGTTTTCCAGTTAAGCACGAAAATAGACAAACAGAAAAAGGAGAAACCGTTGGGAACGTAAAGAACGTCACAAGACAACAAATGACATTTTGTGTGTGATTCAGAAGGAGAGGACGTATCTTCGAAGGAGCTCGTGTTGGTGAAGCGCTGTATGCGATTATTCCAAGCTTCGGCAAATAGATAACAACAGGAACGATCTATTGGCAAGGATATACAATGCAGGACTCAAGCCTAGACATGCCTGAACTCAGAACAGCGAAATAGCAGGTTTACGCCTCAAGGTGAACATTTGAATAGAATAGGGAGTTTCGTAAAATGCTAGATGATAAACGCCGCTCCTACATTCAGGGGCAGTTTTATAGCATGTGATAATATCCACTATTGTTTTCACTCAACACGATAATAAAGTGTGAGTTAGCTCATTGGATTGGCGTCAGTCTATTTGTCACACTTGTGACTGTTCAAGGTGAGTTCAACGTACTTTCTTAACGGGTTTATAATTGATGTTTCATTCCACCTTTAAATGGAGGGAGTAACATTATGCCAAATAGGACACCTCTCACCACGTGTCATATAACAATACATAGTTAGCTTGATAGATAGATCGAACGAACGAACGAAGGAACGAACTTTATTTTCGAAGGGTAACAAATTGAGCACACAGGCCCATCTTACATTCGGCCCTTCCAATCACTCATCTTTTGTTCATCAGTGCATAGTGCATGCACCTTTGAAAAATACATTTTCAAATGAATGTTGTAAGCATAAACAATGCATATTACCATGTTATGAGACTAACCCTCCATTCACCAACCCATCCCCTATCCCTCCGCGTGTCCCCCACACATACATCCACCTTCCAACCGCACACATACTGAATGTCACATACATGATCCTATCCATCCACCATCCCCCAACCCACACATCCCAACACACACCCCCGCATCCACAATCTCCCCCCCCCCCCCCACACAGACACATGTTCCACCCAACACCCCCCTACATACATCCCCACCCTTCCACACACACAACCAGGCACACATGCATGCAACCACCCATCCACACCAACCAACACATCCCCCACCTTCACACATCTCCCCACCCACACGCTCACATCCTCCATCCATCCCATAACCTACCCACAATCACCCACCCAAATGTCCTCCTCCACCCTCCCAGACACCCCCAACCACTCAGCCAAACACACATCCCTCAACCACATATCCAACACCCACACACACATATTCTAGCCAACTCACATATCCTGCACTTACCCACACGCAAAACCCGCACCAACCCACACACCCCACTTACACACATATCACCCACCCACACATCCCGCAACCACACACACACACATACACACATCCCCTCTAGCCCCCAACCTACAAACACTCAACATCCCACACATCCTCAACCCACGCACTCGCAAACCACCCCCCCCCCCCTCCCCCGATCTCCAATCCCCAATCACAATCGCTTAACTACACATCTCACCATCCATACACTCACACACACACACACACACACACACACACACATCTCCCTACCCATAAACACATCGTCACCCATCAACACATTCCTCATCCAAAAACACACACACCCCACCACCCACATATACCCCCACCCACACACACATCCGCCTTGCAACCCACGCACACATTCCCCACCCATACACTCATCTCTCACACACATCCACCCACTCACATACTCATCCATCAACCACTCACACCCACACATCACCCACCCAATTGTACAAAAATGTGCACACAATTTCACAAAATTGTGAAACAATTGTATATATACATTGTGTAGCGTAAAAATTGGTGATGCAATTCAACTCTCTCTCCTCTCTCTCTCATCTCTCCTCTCTCTCTCTCTCTCTCGTCTCTCTCCTCTCTCTCTCTCTCTCTCTCTCTCTCTCTCTCTCTATCTCTCTCTCTCTCTTTTTTTTTTTCTTTCTCTATCTCACATACACTCTCTATCTCTATATCTCGCTTTCTCTCACTAACGCTCTCACTCACATAACAGTAAGGTTATATTATACATGATAAAATCAAATGGCATACAAATGATAATGTGAGAGATGCAAATACACAAAAAATATGGAATGACATGTTAAAGAGCATGCGTGCATTCAACTCTCTCTCTCTCTCTCTCTCTCTCTCTCTCTCTCTCTCTCTCTCTCTCTCTCTCTCTTACACAGGCACACACACACACTCATTTACTCTCTCTTTCTCTCACTCATACTCCCTAACTCTCTCACTCACTCAACAGTGATGAACATGTGTTCATACTATAAATTATAACATCAATGGGCATTCAAAATGATAATATGGACATGAGAATACACACAAAATATGGAATAGCATGTTACATGATATGCATGCACTTAAATCTCTCTCTCTCTCTCTCTCTCTCTCTCTCTCTCTCTCTCTCTCTCTCTCTCTCTCTCTTCTCACCAACACACATACACATATACACAGACACACATATATAGACACACACAAACAATGCGCGCACACATACACACACACTAACAAATCCATTCTCTCTCTCTCTCTCTCTCTCTCTCTCTCTCTCTCTCTCTCTCTCTCTCTCTCTCTCTCTCTCTCAATCACTATTTCACCCATTATTTCACTCTCTCCATCTTTCATTCACTCTATATCACTTTCTCTGTCACTCTCACTCACTCACAGACAGACACAAACCCTCTAGCTGTCAAATACACACTCCTTAGCATAAACACGAAAGCAAATACACATACACACACGAGCACACACACAATATACACACGCAAATACACATATATACCCACGTACACATACACACATCCACACCCACATCACATACTTACACACACATACACACAAATATATGCACATGCATACACGAACATGCACATCTATACACACGCACATACACACATATACACACGCACGTACACATACACACATACACATGTACGCACAAATAAACACACATATAAAAATACTTACTGAGGAGCTGCTGGCCGAGGGGTTAGAACGCCGGTAAGGTGTGGGATTTTTTTCTGTCGGGGGCAAAAAGAAAATCCTAACCTGCACAGTTCGCGGCGACTGCACTAGCCAGGCGGCCTTAATTCCTCAGGCTCTAAGACCCCTTTGTCATACACCGCAAGGTACTATATTGGCATTAAATGACAGTTTTGTAAACATACTTACACACACGTACACACACACAAACACTCATTTACACACACTGACACGTACACACCGATACGCAAATTCAGACCGTGCACACACATAAACCAACATACACACACATAAACACACACATACACGCATATGGACACACGTACACACACCCACCCATCCACCCACACACTTACTCACATATACACGCTCCCTCACATAATTTCACCCTCTCACTCACACTCACTCATTTACTCTCTAAACCACACTAACTCACTCTCTTACTCGCACAGACAAGTACACAGACACATACACACTCACCCTCCCTCTCTCTCTCATTAACTTCTCATGCACTCTCTCATTCACCCACTGTCTCTCTTTTGCACACACACTCACTCACACACACACATACACACATTCTCACACAATCTCCCCCTTACTCACTAACTCACTCTCCATTACTCACTCACTCACTCGCTGGCTCTCTAACTCACACTCACTCACTCACTTTCTCACTCTCTCACACAGACATTCACACACACAACACAACCCCTCTTCACACTAACTCATTCTATCACTCAATCTCTCACAAATACGTGTACACAGACATTCACTTATTCTTTCACTCTCGCAGTCTCACGCGCATACATACTCTCTCACTTTCTCTGCCTCATACTCACTCTCTCACTCACACTCTTTCTCATTCACTCTCTCACCCACTATCTCACTCACACAGTGAAAAATTATAGTGAAAAAATGATACCAGTAGGTGACTTATGGAGGCATATAGTCGGTATGAAGTAAGTATTGAAAGAGTTTTTGGTTGAATGTGTATGGACTCACTGGCGTTTTCAGATCTGGTGGAAGGCTATTCCACAAGTGATCACCAGAATACGCGAGACATGTTTTGTATAAGTCCAATCTAGGCTTTGGAACGTGTAATAAATTGAAGCTCTTACTGTTCATTGCATTAGATTAAATTAACGGTAGAAGATACTCTGGGGTACTTTCAGAAATAATTTTATTCACTAATTTAGCTTTGTTAAAAAGGAATCGCTTTCGAAGTGGTAGAAGTCTTAGATGACTATATAAGTTATTACTTTCAACGTGCTTTATACCAGAAACTAGACGTATAGCGCGGGTTTGAAGCGCACACGGTCGTTTCATATTAGATTTAGGACAACCATCCCAGACTGTGGAACAATAGTCGAGAGGTGATTGGATATAGGATGTATAGAATAACTTTCGTGTGCTTTCATCAAAGAAGTGCTGAATGTTAGTAAGTTGGTGAACTTTTTGTGCTATTCTCTTGGTGAGGGTGTGAACATGAGAGCTCCATTTTAGATGTCTGTCAATTAAAAGACCTAATGTTTTGTATTCATTTACATTAACTATAGGTAACGTGTCCACGTGGAGATCGAGCGCACCGCCTGTTATGGCTAGGGTCTGTAGTTTTTGTTTGGTCGTTATTAGCATGGATTTGGTTTTGTCGATGTTAATAATCATGCGGTTTTCATTGCTCCATCTACTAAGGTTATCAAGTTCGTTTTTTAAAGAGCTCTCTAAGTCACTAAGGTTCTCTTGACTAGTAAATATAGTGCAGTCGTCTGCAAATAGGTCACACGAAGTATTGAGATATAAAGGAAGATCATTAATATAAACTGCAAAAAGCAGCGGTCCTAGTATTGACCCCTGATGCACACCGATATTAAGTTGTGTGGGTCTTGATATACAGTTATTGAAGGACACTACTTGTTGTCTGTCGGTTAAAACTGACGTAATTAGGTTCACCATACTGGTGCTGGTCTTCATTTGATTGAATTTTCTAATTAAAATATCATGATCTACAATATCAAAGGCCTTTTTAAAGTCTACAAATACTGCTCTACAAATGTTGCCATTGTTGATACAAAGATGCCAGTTATCGGTCATTTTTTTAGGGCACCATGGCAAGAATATTTAGGTCGAAACCCAGATTGACTGTCAATTATTAGATCATTGTTAATAAAATGGTGTAATGTTATTTTATGTAATGTGTTTTCTAATGGTTTTGATAGTAACGATAGTAAGGAAATAGGTCTATAATTACCGAAGAGGCTATAATCAGTTGAGCCTTTTTTAAGTAGAGGATAAACTTTAGCAATTTTAAAGGCAGATGAAAAATGGTTTTTTTGGACAGGAACTGGTTATATATGAACACCAAGGACTCACTAATAATTGGTGCAGCACAGCGAATAATTTTATTACTAATACCATCTATTCCTTCTGAATTTGTTGTTTTGAGATTTGAGAGATATGTATATACTTCTACAACAGACATCAATGGAATCTCAGGTGGAATATTTCTAGAGCATTTATCTTCACAGAATGATGACAGTGAGCTTAAATTACAAGCTGAGTCTGGTATTGAGGACTTTAGATTCTCTATTTCTGATTGAAAGAAGCAACTGAAATCCTCGCATGTTATAGTGCTCTGTATTGCTGACTCTGAAGAGTGTTTCTTGTTGGTTACCGAGTTAATAGCCTTCCATATATTTGTGTTATTTGATTTATCTACAATCAAATGTTTGAAATGATCTTTCTTAATCCTACGAGTTTCATATTTAACTTTATTTCTTAGTCTGCGGTAATTGATAACATGTTTATTTGTGTGCGCCGTATCTCGTTCTCTCATGATTTCAGGAACTTCACAGGTCACCCACGGAGATTTATGTTGATTCTTCACTCGAACTTCTTTAACTGGCACATGTTTATCAAACACACTGTAGACTGTCTTTGTCCAGTAGGCTAGTGCATCATCCGGATCAGGAAGTTAGTAAACATGTTCAATGGCAGAATTTTTTAAGTCGTCTAAAAATAAATTTTGGTTGAGAGCTTTTAGATTTCTACATTTGATGATTAAAGGTTTATTTGTAGGAGTTTCGAACCCAGTTTTCGACCTTGTACAACATATTGGGTAATGGTCACTAACTGCACTAACAGAAACAGAACATTCGATAAAATTAACTTGACAAGTAACATATATATGATCAATTACAGTTGAGGAGGTGTCTTTAACCCTTGTGGGACGGTTTATTAGTTATGTGACATCGTAAGATAGAATTATATCGTCCCATGTCTGGTTGGATTTAGTAATATCTATGTTAAAGTCACCTAATATCATGACTTCTCTACCTGCTGTAAACACACTATCCATCATTGTAATGAACAGTCATACCAATTGTACCCAGCACACGGATTCCGATATAGGTATCCAATGAGAAACGATTGCTGGCTGGCTGGCTTCACCTCCAACCAAACACTCTCTATCTCTAATGACTCGAGATCACTTCTACGGGAACAGTTGAAAGAATTGGAAATGCATACAGCAATACCTGTCTCTAATTTTTGATTTGCGTCTTTTCGAATTACTTTAAACCCCTTAAGAGTGATTTCAGAGTCGGTTATTTTGTCGTTGAGACGAATTTCTGTGATTCCAAACACATGGAATTGTTTGCACAGTATTATCGAAAGCTCAGGTAATTTATTGAGCAAATGATAGATGTTGAGATGATCTATACGTAGGCCATCTTTGTGGAGCCACTGATCGTGGTTGTGCGAAAATTGCACAATGAAAGGATGAAGTCGCTTGCTGTAGAAAATTTCAGAGTTTTTGAAACTTTATTTAGTAGTAGTTAAGACTATTAGATGGGGTAGGAAAATGTCCGTGCTGGAGTGACATCATGAAAGCTTGATGCAGGGCTGCAGGATTGCATTGCATTAGCTGTTGAAGTTGACGGTTCCACTGATAGGAATGTAGATTATCATCCAACGAGGGACCTCTGCTTTGAGAGTTACTGGAAGTGCGTACATTAAAAGCATACATAGGGGGCACAGCAATATTGTTTAACGGTGTTCCCTTTGACATAACAGGGAGAGGCTGCTTTATGGACAAGGGATGAAACAAAACATCATAGTTGGCAACACTGGGATTGGAGCATGGGTTGCTATCCACGGCATTGTATTCCTGGGGTATAGGCAATAGTGGTGCGGGAAGAGAAGGAGCGTTTTCTCAACTCTTAGAGGTGGCTGTCGCCGGGGGTGAATATCGGCGTACTCCTGTAACTGGTGCTGTTTGTTGTGCACGTTCGGGATATTTTATGTTCTTCGCTAGTATACTACTTCTTAGCTTGGAACAGTGTATTTGATCCCCGTATAGTTTTTTCTTAGGAGCCACGGAAGTAAAGTACGGGGTATTATTAATGAAGCCAATGGCACTGTCTTTACAAAATTTATACAGAGTTAGATTGGCAGCACCGGCAGTACGACGCTGGAATCCATGTCATGGCGGAATGATAGATGAAATGAACATAGATGAGTTAGGAAATTTATTTCGCAACAGTACCCCCAGTGTAGCTAGTTGTGAGGTGCTTATGATGTTATTATCCATTATGTCATTGACACCAATATGGACTATTGCTTTCCTAATTCTCTCATTCACTTGGAATTTTCGAAGTGTAGCGGTCAGCCTATCAATGTCAGCGCCTGGTAGAGGGAAGATTGAAGTTGACCCGCTGTCAGAAGATGACATGCGATCGCTATATATTCCCTTCAGCAGGGAGTCTCCAATGATAACATGAGTTGCACTGTCATCTATTGTTATTTCACACTGCTGGCGTGTCCGCTTGGGCCGTTGTTGAAACTGGCCACTGTGGTCTTTCTGTGTTCTTGTTTATTATAGCTTGCTTGCGTTGGTTGTTGATGCTCAGTAGTGGTAACAATTGAGCTTTGTGATTCCTGGTCTGCTGCCGGAGAGTCTACACTTAAGGCCTGGAACATGTTGCTGATATGCACATCAATGGGGTAGATGGATGATGTGTGTTCTATAGGTTTAGACGTAGTGTTTTTTTTTTATTGTAGAAACTGACTGTATGTCATTATGCGACGAACATTCACTGGTCATACACGCATCTACAACACCAAGGATAGTTTCTGTTTGTGCACTTTTATTAAATGACTGTGCATTTTTTAGTTTTAAAGCATGCATGGATGCTTTGAAAGTTTCCTTGTCTAAGGAGGCGGATTTCTTCTTGAAGAAGAAGGTTTTCGTTTTTAAGCACAGCAATAATATTAGTGGTGTTGCTAGTAATACAATCTTTTAACCTAATCTCCAAAGCCTGAATTAGTTCATGACTATCATTGTGGCACTGTGGTTCGGCCGAAGAAAGAGTGTTTGAAGGTGATGTGCTGGTTTGATCAGATTGAACTGGTGAATTCTGTTATATGACCAGCTGGAATTCAGTGTCTGATTATTCACTAGACAACACGATTGAGGTTGGCAATGAAGATGATAGATTCATTCGCTGAGCTGGCGTGCTCGTCAACATTTGTCCCGTCTTGTTTTTGTTTACATTGTGCCGCTTGGACACAGTTGATGAACACAAGTTGGAGGACATGTTAGCAGTATATGCAGCTCGATACGGAAAGTAATAATATAATATTGCAGGCATTTCTGTAGGTCGTGCGTGACGTTTAACTTGCTAGTCTCTCATGGTTAATTATCAGGTTTGTCGTGAATAGATAATTGGTAAAATTCAAAAATGGATGATCTTACCGTCACGAATAACAAAGAAACCCTCATTTAACTAAATAAACATTCACATAAACTTGACAAGTTGAGTTGTATGTAACTCCAGCTTTAAAACGAACACAATGATGGAGTAAGTATACGCTCATGCCTTTCTGTAGATGGCGCGTGGAGTTTATTACTTGTTAGTCACGCATGGCAAATTCTCACGTTGTCGTGAATCGATAATTGGTAACATTCAAAAATTGGTGCTCTTGTGGCCACATAAAATAAAGAAACTCTAATTTCATTAAATAAACAGGCACTTAGACTTGAACTGTTTAGTAGTATGTAAATCCGATTTATAACGAACACAATGATATACACAGCATGGCAATTGAATTGAGTAAACTTGTTAAAATATTTACAAATCGGGAGAATATTTGAAAACACGTCCTCTTGAAGCCGAAAACCTGAGATGAACAGACAGACAGACAGACAGATAGATAGACACACAGACAGATAGATAGATAGATAGATAGATAGATAGATAGATAGACAGACAGACAGACAGACAGACAGACAGATAGAGAGAGAGAGAGAGAGAGAGAGAGAGAGAGAGACAGACAGACCGACCGATCGATCGATCGATCGACAGACAGACAGACAGACAGACAGATAGATAGATAGACAGACAGACAGACAGACAGACAGATAGACAGACAGATAGATAGATAGATAGATAGATAGATAGATAGATAGATAGATAGATAGATAGATAGATAGATAGATAGATAGATAGATAGATAGATAGATAGATAGATAGATAGATAGATAGATAGATTTGTTAGCCAAAGAGAAAAAACCTTGGTCAAGTAGGAAACTCTGTTACCCAAATGTGAAAAATGTCCACCAAGTACAGAAATAACTTGGCCACAGTTATGAAAACTACGAAATTTTTTTATCCATATATGAAAAATATTGCCCAAGTAGGAAAATTTGAAAGCCAAATGTGAAAAATATCACCCAAAGAGATAAATATCTCGTCCAGACTTATAAAAAGTTGGAAAATTTGTCAACCAAATGGGGTAAAGTTAGACCAAATACAGAAACATCTTAACCACATTTATAAAAAACGAGCGGAAAATGTCGACCAAATACAGAAATAACTCAACCCAATTTATAAATATGGCAACCAAACTTATGAAACGTAGGAAAATGTGTTAACCAAAAGGGGAAAATATGGTACACGTAACGAAATATCTTATCCAAACTTATAAAAAGTAGGAAAATATATCAACCAAACGCGAACAATGTCGGCCAAATACAGAAATTTCTCAACCAAACTCATGAAAAGTAGGAACAACTTGTTACCCAAATAGAAAAAATATTGGTCAAGTAAAGAAATAGCGGGGTCAAACCTATAAAAACGTACCAACATTTGTTAACACAACTTGGCCACGTGTTCTTGCAAACTTGCTCCCTGGCTCAAACAATTTGTCCACTTGCTATTACAATCGGTCGACCTATCCTATCAACTCACACACTTACCATATCAACTGTCCTTTTTCCCCAACAACGTGTCCACCGACTCTCTCATATTATCGACTCACCCTATCAACTTACCCACATCCGCTCACAAAATTTCCACTTGTTATTACAACTTGTCGACAGCCTCGCCCAAATTACCACTTACTCTTACAAACTGTCCCAACTGAGCGCACAAAGGTGTCCACTTGTGATTTCACGGCCACCTCACCCTCATAAAATACAAATGTATCCCGCAACTCATACAGAAGTGTCCCCCATATTGTCATTTAAAAAAAAATATTTGTGTGTGTAGGTAAGTTCATGTCTTTGGCAGTTCATATTTTGTAAATTCATTTCTTCAGCATAAGATTTGTGTAAGTTCACGCCCTCATCATAAATTTTGTTGTGTAAGTTCATGTCTTCGACAGTTCATGTTTTGCTAAGGCCTAGTTTTAGTAAAAGGGCAGAAGGTTATTGGGTAGAATTTCAACCTGAGTGGTCAATTACTAACACTGCCTGTGGACAGCTATTCTTACCCAGGCGCTAAAGTTGAGAAAATGAACTTCCATTGAATCGAAGCTACCGCAGACTTGACTTATTAAACCCCTCTGGAAGAAGTAGCGGCAGCTTAACCAGGAAAAGATCGAATTAGTTATCCCCCCTTAGTCTGGGAATTATGAAAATATATGCTCACACAAGCGATATTACTCATGACGTCATATAAACAAAAATGTAAAGGATAACAAATGAGGCAGAGCCACAATTGTTATCCTTTATATTTTTGTTTGATACTTCATGACTGAGACACCCCAACCTCTAGACCTAACAACTTGACCAATTCTTGATCATCACCATGTCACTACACCTACTTTCCCAGCCAATTTATATGGTCACTCGACCACTTGACCACCGCTTGAACACCACTTGACCACTACTTGACTACATTTTGATCATCTTCGTGTCACTACACGTACTCTTCCCATCAATTTAAGGGGTAACTTGACCACTTGACCACCCCTTGACCACTCCTTGACCACTACTTGACCACCTCTTGATCATCACTGCATCACAAGACACACTCTCCTCTACAATTTTAGGGTTATTTGACCACTTGACCACCGCTTGACCACCACTTGACCACCACTTGACCACCTTACGATCATCACCGTGTCACTATACGTACTCTCCCCAACAATTTAAGGGGTCATTTAACCACTTGACCACCCTTGACCACCGCTTGACCAATCACTTGACCACTACTTGACCACCTCTTGATCATCACCACATCACTAACTGTACCCTCCCATACAATTTAGGGGGTCATTTAACCACTTGACCACCCCTTGACCACTACTTTACCACCTCACGATCATCACCAACTTACTACACTCACTTTCCCTGACAATTTAAGGGGTCACTCGACCACTTGACCACATCTTGACCACCACTTGACCACACCCTGACCACCACTTGACCACACCCTGACCACCACTTGACCACCTCTTGATCATCACCACGTCACTACACGTACTCTCCCCAACAATTTAAGGGGTCATTTAACCACTTGACCACCCCTTGACCACCGCTTGACCACCTCTTGACCACTAATTTACCACCCTTTAATCATCACCATATCATTACAACTACTTTCCCCGACAATTTAAGTGGTCACTCGACCACTTGACCACTGCTTGACCACTGCTTGACCACTAATTTACCACCCTTTAATCATCACCATATCATTACAACTACTTTCCACTAAAATTTTCCTCACTTGACCACCACTTGACCACTGCTTGACCACTGCTTGACCACTAATTTACCACCCTTTAATCATCACCATATCACTACACCTACTTTCCCCGACAATTTAAGTGGTCACTCGACCACTTGACCACATCTTGACCACCACTTGACCACACCATGTACACCACTTGACCACCTCTTGATCATCACCACGTCACTACACGTACCATCCCATACAATTTAAGGGGTCACTTGACCACCTCTTGACCGCTTGACCACCTCTTGACCACCTCTTGACCACCACTTGAGCACGTCATCGCACACCCTTACCTATAATTTAAGGGGTCACTTGACTATGTTTTTTTTTTTCTTCTTTTTTTTTTTCTTCTTCTTTTCTATATATGTTTTATTAAAAATTATTATATACCTTACTTGAGTCGTTTGTTTTTCTTTATTGATGTCTTATGTCGTATTTTTTATGTCGTACCTACAATTACTTGACCACGCCCACTCTGACCACCACGCCACCTCTGATGAGTCACTAGACCACGTCACCTATGATGAGTCACTTGACCACACCTCTGACCACCTACTTAAAATACCTGAAGAGTTATCGCCCTTTGTGGTAGAATATCGATTTATACCACAAAAGGAGGTGCTTTCCACGTTACTATACTACTTACCTCTGTCATTCAATTCTTCTACGCTGTGTTTTTTGTATGGTATTATTTCTATGGATATGTGTTTAACTGATTCTTTTAGCACTTGCTATTTTCATATCCTATATCATCGCACCTATTTCTTCAAAAAGGCGAATTCCCCAGACATTTATTGATAAGATTCAAGTATTGCCACATCTTTACATTTTCTTCAAGCCATCCTTAATTTATTTTTTTTTAAATTTTATTCCTAAACTTTAAAAAAAAAACAAAAAAAAAAAACGGAATACCACATGTCAGAAATTATCTGTTTATATATATTATGTGGCTAAAGGGCTTGCGAACGCGGTTTGTTAGCCTATATAGCCGGGTTCGAAACACGGCGGTGCTGGTTTTTTAGAAAAAGGTGTAGGGGCCGGTCGTTCAGAAAGCAATGGCAAACTACTGAACGCAACGCTTGCCTAGTACATCAACAGCAACTGAAAATGCTGATGTTGACTTCAACGTCCCGTAAGGGATACGCAACAATTTTTTTTTTAAAATAAAATATAATCAATGTATGTATCTTTATCTGTGGCAAGAACCAAAACACGACAGCAAACATGATTTAATAAATGTGATGATTTTAGATTTGTCATTATTGTCAATTTGCTCCTGGCAGTATCTTTACTGATACTCTGCGTTTCCAGATCAGTTTCTTATAAATATGATGCCAGACTGATTGTGAACATACTGGTTCCACGAGATCCTAAGATATTTACAGTCATTTCATGCAGCCGGCTCTGTCGCTAAGATGTTACAAACGCAGTTCGTAATCTAGCATATCGGTTTCCAAAATAATATTTGCGGGCATGTTAGAAGCGTTGAGCTGATTTGCATACACAGGTGTGGATGCTTGTAGCTTAAAAAGCTATGGCAAACTACTAAACGTAAACTTACCCAAAAAAATCACAAAAGTCAAACATGTTGAAGCTGACTGCGATGTCCTGTAATGGATATGTAATTTACTAACGGTACCATCTATTGAAAACAACTGAATAAATTATGGAATAAGACAGACAGAACTACAAAAATTAAATTTTTAAGGGCATGCATCTTTCCCATTGCAACATAAGCCTGTGAGACCTGGACACTTACTAAACAAGCTGAACAGTGTATACATGCCTTTGAATATAAATGTATTAGACGAGTTCTAAGAATATCTTGGGTAAAGAAAAGAACAAATGCTTCAATACTTCAGGAGCTGAATATTGAAGAAGGTTGGCTATTAAAA
Organism: Cepaea nemoralis; assembly: GCA_014155875.1. Taxonomy (NCBI): domain Eukaryota; kingdom Metazoa; phylum Mollusca; class Gastropoda; order Stylommatophora; family Helicidae; genus Cepaea; species Cepaea nemoralis. Next base: position 12,533 of record JACEFZ010026137.1, on the reverse strand, counting down.
ACGATAAAACAAAGAAAATTGAAATATTTTGGTCACTTAAAACGTTACGAAAGATTGGCGAGAACAATAATGGAGGGGTATATGCCTGGGAAGAGAGGAAGAGGAAGACCAAAGAGAAGATGGGTGCAGGATGTGGCGGATGATCTCCAGATGGGTGTATCGGACGCGGGACATCTAACTTATGATACAGAGGTTTTCCGGAAGGTTGTTATGGGAGCGAGGTTCTGCGAAGGACATGCTACTGAATGAATGAATGTACATCTATTGATTTATTTGGTTATTTCGAGATTTGAGGTTTGAAGATTGCGCACTATCCACTACAGGCAACGCTGATCGTATTCGGGCACGAACCAAGTGCCTTGCCCAGGTCAGATTGGAAGCACTAGACTCGAGTTTCGCGCTCGTCTGTGCTCGTCAGTATTGTATATCTCTGACTGGACTCGGGATAGAACTATTGATCACTGGTGTGTGAGGCGGGTGTGTAATCACTTGACCGCGTGGCTCACGCTAGACGCGACAAAATGTATCATAATAGAATATTACGTCACTAATTATAGGCTATAACTCAGAGCCTCTGGTGTGCCTTGCCAGATCCACAAGACCTGATCATTCGGAGCCACGTCGATTGACTGATGTCAGTCGTGGTGATCGGGCAAACTTTGAGCTATGACATACAATAAGTGACTTCGTAATAGTCTAGTCTTAATTTACATTCCAAGATTAATAAATGTTTCATAGATAAAAATGTAAATCTGTATTATGCGAAAATACATTATCAAGGGAAACAAATAGAAGTTATTTGAAAGCAACAAGGGAGACCAGGACACTTACATTTTGGAGTATAAATGAAATCTGTGTAATGCAATTAATTAGATGGAACGATTGTGTAGCATAATCTTTAATAAGACATATTGTACTTATGATCAATAGCGACGAACATAAGTTTTAGTAATATTGATATCTTAGATTTCCATATTGTGGGATGTGGATTTTAATTTATGAGAATATTATGTGAAGTTGCCTAGGGGGTTTTATTTATTCTCTGGTCACTGGTTAGAATGCAGGGTGATCATGGAATTCTACCATAAACACAAGGAGGAAAATAGTTCACTCCTGTTCATAGCTGTATTTATGAGTACTTCTCCATTCCCACTTATCACCCTTTAAAATTTACTATAGTGCTAGAAGACATTGATTGTTCACAACATAGATACAACCACTGATGAACACCACATTTACTTGATGTACACATCAACAAATTTTGGACAAACAGTTCAAGTATGAATCAAGATCTGCAGTTACATATATATATATATATATATATATATATATATATATATATATATATATATATATATATATATATATATATATATATATATGTGTGTGTGTGTGTGTGTGTGTGTGTGTGTGTGTGTGTGTGTGTGTGTGTGTGTGTGTGTGTAATGAACACTATGCATTTTCAGACAGGCATGGGAATTATTTGCATTGTTACAATATAGTACCCAGTGACCCCAGAAAAAAACAAGGTTATTACAAACAACACAACAACCACAAATTGGGTCTACTTTCATTTTCCCTCATAATTAAGGCAAATAAAGATCTAATTAAATAGAACCCAACATATCAACATTTGTTTCTGACACCTTTTACCATTCTCTCATTTTAAAAATAATGAGTTGGTGTCAAAATACTATACCATCTATACCATAACATAACCCTTTACTTGTACACCATTACCAATAAAACACTCTTTATACATGGCATAAAAAAACCACCCACATAAAAGCAGTTGATACTAATAATTAAATTAATTAATTATAGTGTTCATTTAGGCATTGCGGGTGGATATTCCTCTCCAGTGCTAAGCTGTTAATGTCCATAATTATCCGGGACAGCAATAAATACTCACAGTCATGTTTTATTGTCCACTGAAGTTTGTTGCGGAAATACTTATAATCCCTATTAGGAAATAAATTCACCACATATACATATCTCCTCCGTGGAGCTGAATTCAAGAATACTCTGTTGCCATTGAGTTGTGTTCCAAATGAAATTGGTGCCTAGGTCTGTCATACTTTCAGGAGATGCAACTTAAGCTCTTGCAGAAGGTTCTTCCCTATATCATCTTATCGATGAAAAGATGACGACTGTCCAACAGCTCGGTTTACGTTAACCGTTTCCCAATTTAGTTCAAGAGGTTTTGTCACTATACTCGGTTCATGTTGATAGGCCATCCCACACTTGATGATGGGGCAGTTAGGCCGACATGGGACCAGCATAGAGTTCTGATTCATTATTTACTTTCAGTGTAGACATACAATTCTGCTTGTTATTCATTTGGTTCATCTGGAATTCATTCCAGGATTCTGCTGCAGGCATGAGACTGAAGAATATTATTCCACCACATATCCAGGGTTGCAAGCCATCAGGTGATTCCTGTTGTTGCAGGCGTAAAGGCATTTACTCCGCTAGCTGCTTTCACATGGTCTTTTTGTGTTCAGGTTTTGGAACCTTGAGGTAATCTGGTGTAGTTCACTGGTGTAGATCTGGTGTCATCTTGTTCAGAGGTTCTGAAGTTGCTTGTATTGGCTTATGAAGTTGTTTCAGTGTCTCTTCCCATTTGGTTGAGCTAGAACTTGGTGGTGAATAGCTGAATCTTTATGTTTAACTGTTGCAGCTGTGAGACGTTCTTTCGAAGACTTATCCATTGTTGGATATTAACTTGGTAATGCAACCAACAGTTGAAGGTTACTCATTGTTGTTAGTCTTAGTAACTTGTAGAAGGATTGTCCCAGCTTCACTGACTTGGTTGAATGCTGAGGCCACAGGTGATACTTCTCAGAAGTAAAGCAGACGATACACTGTTGTCAGTACTCTGTTGATCTTCATCTGTGTAGATTATTAGATCTTGAAGTCCATCCTGGATATTCCTACTAAAATAGGACTTCCTCTATCACACCGTCAGTTGTCTTCGTATGTATCTCTTTTGCTTACGTTTGCAGCTTATGAGTGCAGCAGTAAACGATGTATTTATAGATCCAGAACATGGTTAAGCCATTTAGTCCTGACTCACCTTCATCAGGCTTTTAACCCAGGATCCTGATGATAGTTATGAAATGCAGTTCCACCAAAACCACCACTTGCTTCTCTTCTATAGAAAAGGGATGACAAAGAATACAACACGAGCATTAACCTACTGTGATGTGTTAACTTTCACAAGACAATTACAAACAAAAAAGGGGAAGGAGATAGGAGTGGGTTTCCAAGTACCCTGTCCCTCGTCGCTTGTGGTAGAACTTTGCTAGCTCTGATAGTGAGTGAGATATCTTTTCACTCGGTTTTTTTCTGTTGTTACTGGGACTATTAGATGAGTGAAGTCATTCTGTCCATCCAACATGTTGACATTGTATTTTTCATTCTTGAAGAGAATAGCCTATACAAAATCTCTGTGGTTTCAAATGCCGCGTCTTCCTTTCGGCACTATAATCATCATTAGGCCAAGGCTATATTCAACATTGACTTTTTAAGTACTCACATACACATGGATTCTTCCATCAACATCCCCAGGTGCAACATTAAAATGTATATTCCCACCGTAAAAAGTAACAATCAGAACAGAGAAAATTCTCATACCAGAAAAAAACATAAATGTACATTTTTCTGATATTAAGTACATGATAATCATACATAATAATTAATCATAATGATGATGCAGGGAGCCTAGGTTTTTGAATTTTTTTCAGGGGTTAATCTCTAAACTAAACATACATTGTTTTCCCCCACTGCGTACAGCACATGGGGATAGTAATCGCTGTGATATATTTTGCCAATGACTGCTATTATTCGGAGTGTATTTATTAGAATAACTTATGCCACACGGTCCAGTATTCTGAATATTGCAAGCAATTTATTAATATCAATTTTCGCTTCTGTTCCTACTACGGTGAGGCGATGGGGATTGAATCATATCCGAACATGCATTTACATCACGCGTTTACTTTAATTATTCATGAATTTATATTCTCAAACATAGCATTCCCTAACACTATTTTATGAAATGATTATATGTTCACCACTCATGCCGAGTGGTTGATAATCTGTTAACAAAAGGATTGTACTAAAATTTAGCACTCTAGTTCCAAGTTACAGATTATGAATTACGAAAACAATTTATCCAAAATGAACTGAGTCCATGATATGCGTACTCATGTGTATGTCTCCGCATGGATAAAACTTCCTTTCTATAGTACATAGATTATTTGCAGATTTCTAAGCATAGATAGTGAGATATAGTTCACAATGCATAGCAGTTTTAACATAGGAATATGAAATTGACAGACACGAGTTCTCTACTGAAGTATGAATCAGGGGTCTGCTCCTACATTGAGAAAATCTCTAGAATGTGTTTCGGACATGAGAGTTGATACTCTATAGTACACATATTTATAGGTTATAAGCACTATTAGTTAGATTTAAGTTCATAATGCCTATAAAAGATTTTAACATATGGATTTGAAATTGTAAAACATAGGAAAAATTACCGCGTGGCACCCACATGTGCTTAAGTACTAAAAATAAAATCAGACTCTAGCTTACAAGAACTGTTGAATTATCATTCTAACTAATTCTTAATTTAACACACTGGTATATGTACTTTATAAAAATACATGAATACATCGTAATAATGTAGATATAACATACCAATAGTTTCAGAGAGTGATGGTTTTAAAAGGCAAAATTGCCTTTTCCTCACACGGGGAACTTTTACATGTCTGCTCCCTTTATTTGGCTGAACTAAAATGGCTACACTGGGCCTTTGTTTTTCAATCAGTCCCGGTCGTGCCAGGTACGTGAAAAATAATAAAGCCAAAGAAATTAACCTGTCACGGTCAGTCTATCGCTGTTTTATTTTCTCCTACATTAAGTAAGTTACTTAAACAGTAATTGAAAGGGGTTGTTTATTTTTAAGGGAGTAAAAATAGAAAAGGGTAAGGACGTTTTATTATATCACACATATGATCTTACGCGGTAGATTAAATTTAAAATGTAGAATAGTCTACCTGCGGGGTTTTATATCTAAAATATTATCCAATTATGTGCACAGCATCGGTATGATGTTTCATTATATCTTTGGATGGTACATATGCATGTGCATATGTGGAAAGTGGTAGAAGAGGCCACGAGGCCAGTCGGGGACTCAGTAACAGCGATAAAAACGACAACAAAAGAAGACGAAGATGACGATTTTCAAGTAGTCAACCACGGCATAAAAAGAGAATGGGGAGAGAGAAAGAACTCGTCACCCAGCAAGGACGTTAAAGAAGAGGAGGAAGGGAACGTCCCCTTTCAACCAAACAAGAAATCTTCAAAAACACAAAAACAGACAGAGCGAAAACAGCGATGCAGAAGGGCCGCTTTTCATCCACACAGATTCTGCCATCAACGAAGGAGACCATGAGGAGGACGACAACAACGAAAGAGACACCACAGAGGGAGATAACATCCCAAACTGAAGACAAGACAGCAAAAGGTACTAACTTCTAACCTACTCATTACTTAGTTTTTTAAATTATTTATAAAATGGCAGACAACTTATGTTTAATTATCTTAAACATTCGTGGTATGAAAATGAAATTACAACACATAGTCACACTCATACACAAACACAAACCAGACTTCATTTTATTGCAAGAAACTAACATCAAATAGATTTTGAAGCAGCAGAATTAGTGGCACGGCTAGGATTAAAAAATTCATCTTTCAATTTGGCGGCAAATGACACGGGATCAGGGACAGCCATCTTACAAATTTCGGACACGTGGGAATGTTTAGAACACACAGAAACCAACATGGTAGGATTTGTACAGTTCAGGTAAAAAACGACACACACTCATTTGTTATTGTAAACATACACGCACCACCCAATTGAAATTACCAACCTCTATTTTACGAACAGTTAGACGATTTATTAACACAAACATACAGGAGACATAATATTGTTCTAGCCGGTGTTTTCAACTGTGTTCTTGAAGGAATGGATGTGGTAGGAGGTGAAATAAGAACACAGCTGAGAAGGTCCGACACGGACAGCATACATCAAATAGACACACTACTAAATATCATTGATACACACAACTTCACAGACGCATTCAGACAAACATACCCCGACAGTATAGAGACGACATACACACAGAAAGCACACAACAGATCATCCAGATTAGACAGAATTTACACCAGCAACACACCACATTATAAAAACCCAACACCTACGACAAAAACTAGACTACACAGACCATAAAGGCATATTAGTTCACTTTAGCCCAAAAAGCGCAGACACGCAGCCTCACAAGCGGTCACCACACTGGAAGTTCAATTGCACACTTCTGAAACACACAGGATATGTACAATATATGACACAGTTCATACATACATACACAAACAATATACCGACTGAGAACATCACACAATACTGGGACTTGCTAGAAAGCACCATACGAAGCAGAATACAACAATTAACAACCATGATCCACAAAGACAGACTAAGACAGGAGCGTATTATACATACAGCCATACGACTCACAAAACAGACAGACAGAGATGCACTTCATTTACACACACTAGAAGCACAGCTAGAAGAACACCAACAACACAGATATCTAGGTGCTCTTCTCAGAACAAAGCTCAACACAATTACACAAGAGACAGCCAGTACACAGTACATTGCAATAGAGCAGAATATACAGCATAGGAGACAAAAAAAGCAAAATATCAGACATGCAGGGAACCATGCAGACAGAAACACCACACATAGGGATTGCTTTCCAGCAACACTACACACACTTATTCACAGCAGAGGCAGTAGACACACAGATACAAGACAACTTCTTACAGTACACAAAGAAATTACCTGACACAGACAGAGAAACACTGGACATAGAGCTGACACTGACAGACATAACACATGCACTGGGCACACTAAACAAAGACAAAACTCCAGGACCAGACGGTTTGACAGTAGAATTCTACCAACATTTCTTTCCTATCCTAGACAATCTTCTCCTCAAAGTCTATCAGGAAGCCTTTGACAAACAGAATTTCCCACACTTACCTGCATAGGACACTAGAACATTGTAACATAGGAGAGTACTACAGGCAGTGGATACAGATCTTGTGCTAAAATCCTGAGAGCAAAGTGTTAGTGAACCATTCACTGACAGCTAGCTTCAGCCTCACGAGATCTGTAAGAACGGGATGTCCCTTATCACCACTACTGTACGTGCTCACTTTAGAGCCTTTACTATAGAAGATAAGACAAGACACTAGTATTAAAGGAACCTTCCTGCATGGGATAGTAGAGCAGAAGCTCGTCGCTTATGCAGATGATAATGTTTTCTTTCCCACTAGCAACACCTCAATAAGGAACATACTCCACACATTTACCCATTTTGGAAAAGGCAGTGGAGACAATGTAAATATGCAGAATTCACAGATAATGGGTCTGGGAATGTGGAAACAAAAGTCTGATTTCCCTCCAGACCTGAGGCATACAGACACCATGAAGCTGTATAGGGTCACATTTCCATGTGATCCCACAGAAACATGGCACTCACTGACCCAACAGATCACAGACATGTTACATAGGTATAGGTACAAAACATCCACAATATTTGGTAGAAGCACAATAGTCAACACATACATAATACCCAAAATGATATACTTAGCGATAGTACTGAACCCTCCCAAACAGACAGTCAGAAACATAAACAAACAAATCAGACGCTTCATCTTCACCAACACAATACACAGCATAAAACACAAAATACTCATACAAGAAAAAAAAAACAGGGGGGGGGGGGTTGCACTACAGGACATCCATACAAAAATACTGTCACTTAGAATCAGTCACATAGGTAAAATCATCAGACATCCAGAACAACATAGATTAGCTTTATAATATATAGCACACAACATAAAACACCTCACACCTCTTAACAATGCAACTGCACACTACCAGGGAACACTGCCAACATTCTACTGTTCTTCTTGGCTCTTGTGTTTGCTAGAGGCTATTTGTATGTTAGAATCTACTTCCATTTCCTTCATCTTTAGTCTAGTCTCTGAATCTACTTGTATTTGCTTTTGTTTGGTGGCTTCTTCTGCTTGTTTGTTAGCATGCTCTAAGTCTAACTGTTTCTGTTTGATAGCTTGATCTGACTCTAATTGTTTCTGTTTGGTAACTTGATCTAGCTCTAATTGTTTATGTTTGATAGCTTGATCTGACTCTAATTGTTTCTGTTTGGTAACTTGATCTAACTCTAATTGTTTCTGTTTGGTAACTTGATCTAATTCTAATTGTTTCTGTTTGGTAGCCTCCTCGATCTCTTTCATTTCTTTTTGATGCTGCCTTTCTAATGCTCTTTCATCCCTGTCAAGAGCAGCTATTCTCTCTGTTTCTTCTCTATATTTTTGATCCGCCCACTTTTCTAATTTTTCACCAGTATGGCCCATTGCGATGCCCGCCTGGATACATTCATTTAGTGACGCCATTTTGTTGCGTAATGTTAGTTCAAAATGATAATATAATAATATTCACACAATAGTTTATAATAATGTGTTAGTAAGTATACATCTTTTACTGAAAAAGAAGATGCATGATTAATTTAGAGCATACCAAAATATTCGGAAAATATACTCATCTAATTCTTTGGAAATTACGGTACTTGGGATGTTCCACGGCTGTCTTTCACACTTACACACTGATTTGACTTGATAATACACTGGCTGCTTCTGTTTAGTAGAGCAGCAAAAATTAGACACACGCTTAAGTTGTCAATACAAGCTCATATTTCATGCGAATGATGAATGAAAAATGTGATAGATAGTGATAAATGGTATTAATGGATGAATGATATGATCGTCTGAATGATTGTTAGATGATATGTGAGATGATTCGTCGTATGACAGTCGATGTCGTCTTGTCTTCACTTTCTGACTATGGTGTAACTTCGTTCTAGGCTTTAGTTCGTCGCTAATCTACTTAATGATTTCGTAGAATGGTGACATTGATGGCTGTATCACACGCAATGAAATGTACACGGTGGTTACTATGGTAATGTTCACTGATGATTGTATACATTTCTATTGCTTTTAGTATAATAACACACTTTCTAATTAATATTTTTAGAATTTCACACTTTATCGATTTAATTTGGCTCAATTGTGGTTCACACTCCACAAATTGGTGATCGTATAATTTACCAAAGAAAATTATTTATGCCATGTATGGAAACAAATTTGCATTACTTTGAAATATATCACACAGCAATGATGTTGAATCGTGCAATGAACTGATTTTGGTTCAGAATTTTGTAATTACCAATCGATAGCTAGCGTTCGTTCAGTGGTTTATAATACCACTTGCCTGCTGGCGTTAATTGTTGATTGATTATTACAACAAATGCCTGCTATGACTGCTCAAAAGCGTTGGTTCACTGTAATCTGACACCAATTGGGGTCCTGCCTGTCAGCGACTTGTGCGCTACAGGTTCTCAGGACTCCCCTACTTTCGCACCGCACGAAATAACAACTCGTGACATTTGCGAAAGGAATGCAATTTATTTAGAGCCGACATTTGAATCGCTCTGCGAGCGTTATACTTCATCATCATTATACAACATGAATGCAATGAAGTGATGAGAAATGATGCTAGTATTCACAATCTAAATGAACAGCCCTATGTTTGCTTATTGCCTAGAAACTATAGCATTTGTCAAGGTTTCGTCTGCTCTCTACCGTCTCCAGTCGGGGTCTGTTCCACACGCTACACATTGCGTGGACAAGCACGGACACTGTCCCCTCCGTGCAGTAGCTATTATTGCGTGCATGGTCTCGCAAGCACGCTGGCTTCTGAGTTAGAGTAACCGGGAATTTCACGGTTACTCGCAAGGACAAGCTTCCCAATGGATTGGGGAAAGCCCTCGCTCAGTTGTACGCATTGGCCCCTGGTCTGACACAAATGTATCTGCTTGTGAGGCTATTTATAGTGCTTAGTGTCTCTCCTGTCTGGTGTCCCCCTACTAGACTAGTGTTAACTCCTATTGCCTCTGTAAGGCCCCATTGGAGATCCTGACACAATACAAGGACATGAACAGTTAATACAGCAAACAACACACACAATATACAAACAGTTAGTTAGAGAGCAAGCACCACCACTCAAACTTAGGATGAAAAGAGGACACAAATACTTCATGTCTGATTTCATATGCACCTTTTAAAACCTACACAATAAACACATAACACCAAAAGCTAGGGAAATCACATATAGACTGTTATACAGTATGACACCGACAACACAGATAGAAGCATATAAATTCAAAAAATATCACAATGTCAGCTATGTAGAAATAACACAAAAGAGCCATTGAAACACATTTACTATGCATGTCCAACAATTACAGCCATACGCAAAACACTTAAACACCTCATACAAACGCACACAGGCAAACAAATCAACATATATAAAGCAATTTTTTCCCCCATCAATATACCAAAATCAGCAAAAGACATACATACAAAACTACTGACAGCTCTTTCTTACTACAGACATCTCATATGGACATGTAGAAACTCAGCCAGATACAAACACGGCACATATATCACACACTTAATATCATTTATGTACACGCACAAAATATTATAACTATTTCCAGGTTAAATCATATGTATTCTTCTTTATTGAATTACACATTTTGTATACATGAGTGCGAGAAAGAAATAAGAAACTGTGAGTGAATGGTGAGTGAATGATTATAAAATATCATATATGGCCACCAAGACCAATGAATAATCCCTCATGTAAAGATATGTGGATGTATAAAAGCTTGTTTATTTGCTTCAAAATGATGATTTAACCCTCATAGATCAAAGGAAAAGAAAATCAACTCCTTCCATTCCAATTTATTAATTATTTAATGTTTGCTCTAAAAGCACTTGCTATGATATACTACTACCATTATTAATATTATCATTTTAATAAACAGATTCACATATCTATTATACTATTAAATTATTATTATTATTGTTATTATTATTTTTACTAATACTATTATCATTATTATAATTACTACCATTATTTTACCTTTACTGTCCTTAGTATCATTAATGTCATATTGATATCATCCTTATTATTTTACAACCTCATCTCCCCTGTGTCCCACTTTGCTTATGGTTTGTTGCCTTTGCTACTACCCCCACTGGTTTGTTCAAATATTTATCCTAGCTGTACCATCATTACCAGAGTGGTCATGAGGGCATTGGTGGAGTGGAACTAATTGGTGAGAGTGTAGCAATTGAAACAAAAATGTAAAGATTTCCCCTTTTCTTTGTTACCCCCCTTTCACGTGTAAATGTGTTCAAGGAATGAAATATGCTACTGGGTGATTTCCTATGTTATAAACACAAAATATCACATATATCTCCAGAGTAAACACAAGTACTCTTCTTTGTGATATTATAATTTAGTATACATGAGTGAGAGAAAGAAACAGGAAAATGTGAGTGAATGTTGAATGAATGAATACAAAATCACAGATGGTTACCAAACCAATGAGATTGTAAAATTTGTGTTAATAGAAATGCTTGTTTATTTGTTTTTTTTAAACACAGGAAAGGGGGAAAATGAATGAACCCTTACAATTAAGACCAAAAAAAATTTAAAAATAAGCAAGGAGAAAAAGATAACCAACTCCTTTTACTCCTATTAATATTGAACATTGCAGGTTGCAATTGTATGTATCTGCTATGCTATGTTAACATCATTCCAAAGATATTCATTGTAGCACATGGAATCACATGTTTGGAAAATGTGATAATTATCATAATTATTATTATTGCTGTTATTATCATTGCTGTTATCACCCTTAGTAGGTATATTTTTTGTCATTATTATTATTGATGTATTTTGTTTTTATTTGCAATATTATTATTGTTATCATTATTAATATATAACCCCACCTCCCATGTGCCTTCCCTTGCTCATGGTTGTTGTTGCCTTTCCTGATACCTCCACCATTTGGTTCAAATATTTATCCTGCCGGTACCATCATCACCAGAGGTGGGACTAATGGGTGAGAGTGAGGCAAGGGAAACTAAAATTGGAAGCTTTTCTTTATCTTTGTTACCCCCCTTTCACATGTAAATATGTCCAAGGAATAAACTATGCACATGTCACATACACGCCCACATGCAACGCTCAGTTAATAAACACCACACACACACACACACACACACACACACACATACACACAAATAGTGAACACACAGGACGCATGCAACAAACTAACAAACAAATGCACCATGCTTTCTTTCCCCAAATAGTATGTAACTCTGTATTATATTTATTATATGGTTCGATTGGGGTTATTTATAAAATTTTACGATCACGGTTTTTCATTAAATAATAATCACTCCCCGATTGTTATGCTATGGGGTTTCGGGCCCTTTGGCCCGCCGCTCAAAAAATGGTTTGTTTT
>JACEFZ010026136.1:0-14831 GCA_014155875.1 Cepaea nemoralis | reverse complement strand
TTTGGAAAGAAAGTAACGTGTATTGTAAAAAAAAACTGTTGACGGACAAACTTACGACACATTATCTCAACGCCATAAAACCTAATCAACACTTAGTGACAAGCAGGAAAACACCAACAAATAGACGCTAATTTTTATCTTTTCCAAAATAAAAGCGGGTTTTTTTCCTACCATCCGAAACCTTGCCGTAGAGGTCATTGTAGTCTGAAGTAGCGACCCTACATTTCCCTAGCCCGATTTTCCAAACCGTTCTTCACCGCCATTTCAGGGCACTTGAGTATACTTTTTTCTTTTCGTATACTTTAATAAATGCATTTTTAGGCACATATCGTCCATATAAACAAATTGTAAATTGTTGATTACTAACCACTTACAACATATTGTGTGTGGCTGGTATCCATTGACATTTTTCCATCATGTCTTTCATTATTTGATTTCATTGATATGGGGATAAAATTACAGTTACATGGTGATGAACTAACACAGTGGAGTGAGCAGAATACGCTGAATACCTACTAGTACAGGGAAAAGCGGCTGAGCGTGAAGAAAGAGCAGCTGAAAGGAGCATTAAAACAGGCAGAAATGGCTGCCAAACAAGGAGAGGCAGACATAGCCTTAAAGCAAGCAGAATTGTCTGAAAAGACAAAGCAAGCCGAATTAGAACTGACTGCAAAGCAAGCTGAGATAGATAGTGAGCTGAAGAAGGCAGAAATAGCAGCTCAGAGTAAGAGAGAAGAACTAGAATTACAGTTGAAGATAAAACAACTTGACACTGAGACTGCAATTAACAAAGAGTCTAAGAAATCTGAAAGACTGGAGAAGAAAACCAGTATAAGAAATATCAAGGTATTGTACGTAATTATACCTCGGGTGACTGCATTGCAGCCTTTACCCAAAATTTTGAAACTTTAATGGAGCATTATCAAGTTCCACTGTCTGAATGGAATATTGTGTACATGAGGATTTTGTCAGGGGAACCTCTTAAAGTTATTGAAACCATCCCCAAAGACCTTCAGAAAAGATTACCATTATCTGAAATCTAAGATTATGGCACATTTATGTTAGATGAGGCAGGTTACAGAGAACAATTCAGTAAATTGAGCCCAAAACCGACTCAAACGTTCTCTGACTACCTCTGCTTAGTCCGAGATATTTTCACCAAATGGACTTCAGCAGCCAAAATTGAAAAAAAGTTATCAGAGATTGGAAGATCTAATCATTAGAGACAAAATTGTGTCATCTATTCCTTCAGCCTTTGCCTAAATTTTTTCGTTAGAGAATGAATGCTCTAGTGTGGATGAGATTGAAAGACGTGGGTCGGCTTACTACACAGCCAAGAAACATTGCTTTGCTACTGAAGATACTAACATTAACTTTGTAGCAGCGGCTAACTATGACAAACAACCCTATAGTATTCTATAAAATTGAATACACGAATTGTGTGTTTATTTTTTTCTCTAATGTAATCTTAGAATCATATCTTGATTAACGTATTCATATTACCGACTTTTTCTCGTTAATATGAAGAAACGTCAAGCAATGACACTAAGAAATTAAATAGTATTGTAAATTATTGTGTTTCACTAATGTTAAAATTATTTCCCTTTCATTTTGTTGTTATTACATTTTCACACAAAGGGCCATAATTTGAAATGTATATGCTAATGTGTTGTGTGTATATAACATGTTGTTGTTAAAGTGTTGACACCACAGGCAGGCATCTACTGGGCATGGCAGAGGGTTGCCAACATTGTATACCAACACAATAACTCCTGGCAAGTAGGGACAGGGTTAGAGTGTTTTATACGACTTATATAAAGCCGTATTTCAGTCTGGCTAGATGGTTTTTGTTTCAAGAACCATATTATTCTTTTTTTTCAAATTGCTGCGAGGTAGATGCGTGAAGCTGGTACTACTGATCTGACTGGGTGATAATACAATTGAGGTAACCAGCCATCGAGAGGGTGAAGCCTGATATGTGTTAAACATGAAACACCACATGTCTTTGTACCCAACTCCCAGGTCTTATATATTTCTATGCCATGTGTGTAATTTTGATAACGTTGTGTATAACAATGGAAAGGTAGACTCTGACAAGAGCATACTATTACAGGTACAGTCATTATACATGAAAGACGACATCTTTCATGGATTTTACCGGGGGAGCGTGTCAGAGTCCGACAGTGGACAGCGATGCAGGGACATCGTTACGACCGCCAGGCGACTTAGCTCCCAGTAAGGGATGCAACCACTTCGTTGCGCCGCCAGGCGAATGTGTTACCGGCCTGCGAGATCGCTGGCTTACCAGCGGTCAGGCCGCCAACGCAAGACGCACGCCTGCCACGTGACGTCACGTCAGGCAGGAGGCAAGTTGCAAACCAGGTCCAGACAGCTCTGGGGACACGGAACAGGACGGACGTGTGAGAGAGGCATTGTATGGTTTCTGTATTGAAAGGCGAGTGTCTGGACATCTTGCGAGTCAGACTTGTGACGGTATTGTGGATGTAAGTTGTAAAGGATCCATTATATGTATTTGTGATCATCGTTCTGTATTTGATGTGTTAATAAATCCACCGAACGATGTGTCGTTGAGTCTTACGTCAAATCACGTTGTATTTGTACTGTCTCACACTAGTTAGGAAAGCGAGCCAAGTTTAAGACCCTGACAATCATCATCATCATCATCATCATCATCATCATCATCATCATCATCATCATCATCATCATCACCATGTGCCATGCCGATAAGCGTGGACAGTCATGTTTCGCCATCTCACTCGATCACCAGAGTCGTGGATCAACTCTGTGTTCTTGTCTCGACCATACAGTGTGGCCAAGCCATCCAAGTATTTACTTCTTTGCCTTCCCCTTGTCTTCCACTCGATCTTGCTAGTTTAATAGTTTCACCAAGTTCTTCCAGTCGCCAACATGGCGGTTAGGCGTTGAACCGTTAAGGCCTGTGGCGTGTTTATGCTTGTAGCTACGGTTTGCAATCGCATTTTCCTCATGTTGGACTGGTAGTACATGGTTCCGTCGCCCTGCTACTGAGTCAGTGCGTGGGCGACAGTGTGAGCTGTGAAATTCGCGGAGAATGCTTTTACTTCTGTCCTGTACAGTGACCTGCATGTTCGGAACAATGGCTACCGGCTGTTGCTGAATTGACCGATTTGCCTTTTCGGTTCACGAGTGCATTTTTCAGGAGACTCCCGGGAATCGGCGCTGCAGCTGCGGAGTTCGTGCTTTATGCGACACTTTCGGCGGGTCGCCCTGCGGTAAAAGACCGAGCCATGTGAGAAAACCCGGGTCAATGAGGTCTTTACTGTGACTGCCGAGTCCATCGACGTTGAACTATGGTTTTTGTGGATTAATTTTGTGTTGGCATTCGGGCGGCGGCATTATGCACAGTGTACTTGTGCGGGCTGTTGGATTGCGGAGACCCCTGCCTATTCCACTTTTCACATTGGACAGTGGGGAGCATTTTGAGTGATATTCACTGGCGCAGGAACGGAGCATAATGGGGACGACCCGTTGCCGTGAAGTTGGAACCTCGACTAACTAACTAACTAATCTCCATTTCATTTTAAAGGGAGATAAACTTGCACAAAGTTTGCCGCGCTTACTGCCGCTTGTCGGGCCTAACGGTGGACGTGCATTTGACCAGATAGCCTTGTCTTGTTGTCCAGCTAACCTTGTTTTGTCTGTTGCACAAATAACCATATATTTTTGCCCGGACAGTCGTGTCTTATTGCCCAGCTAGCCTTGTCTTATTGCCCATCTAGCCTTGTCTTATTGCCCAGCTAGCCTTGTCTTATTGCCCAGCTAGCCTTGTCTTATTGCCCAGCTAGCCATGTCTTGTTGCCCAGCTAGCCTTGTCTTATTGCCCAGCTAGCCTTGTCTTATTGCCCAGCTAGCCTTGTCTTATTGCCCAGCTAGCCTTGTCTTATTGCCCAGCTAGCCTTGTCTTGTTGTCCAGCTAGCCTTGTCTTATTGCCCAGCTAGTCTTGTCTTGTTGTCCAGCTAGCCTTGTCTTGTTGCCCAGCTAGCCTTGTCTTATTGCCCATCTAGCCTTGTCTTGTTGTCCAGCTAGCCTTGTCTTATTGCCCATCTAGCCTTGTCTTGTTGCCCAGCTAGACTTGTCTTATTGCCCAGCTAGCCTTGTCTTGTTGTCCAGCTAGCCTTGTCTTGGTGTCCAGCTAGCCTTGTCTTGTTGCCCAGCTAGCCTTGTCTTATTGCCCATCTAGCCTTGTCTTGTTGCCCAGCTAGCCTTGTCTTATTGCCCATCTAGCCTTGTCTTGTTGCCCAGCTAGCCTTGTCTTATTGCCCATCTAGCCTTGTCTTGTTGTCCAGCTAGCCTTGTCTTGTTGTCCAGCTAGCCTTGTCTTGTTGCCCAGATAACCTTGTATTGTTGCCCAGATAACCTTGTCTTGTTGCCCAGCTAGCCTTGTCTTGTTGTCCAGCTAGCCTTGTCTTATTGCCCAGCTAGCCTTGTCTTATTGCCCAGCTAGCCTTGTCTTGTTGCCCAGCTAGCCTTGTCTTGTTGTCCAGCTAGCCTTGTCTTGTTGCCCAGCTAGCCTTGTCTTATTGCCCATCTAGCCTTGTCTTGTTGCCCAGCTAGCCTTGTCTTATTGCCCAGCTAGCCTTGTCTTGTTGCCCAGCTAGCCTTGTCTTGTTGTCCAATTAGCCTTGTCTTGTTGCCCAGATAACCTTGTATTGTTGCCCAGATAACCTTGTCTTGTTGCCCAGATAACCTTGTCTTGTTGCCCAGCTAGCCTTGTCTTGTTGCCCAGCTAGCCTTGTCTTGTTGCCCAGATAACCTTGTCTTGTTGCCCAGCTAGCCTTGTCTTGTTGTCCAGCTAGCCTTGTCTTGTTGTCCAGATAACCTTGTCTTGTTGTCCAGCTAGCCTAGTCTTCTTGCCCAGCTAGCCTTGTCTTGTTGTCCAGCTAGCCTTGTCTTGTTGTCCAGCTAGGATTGTCTTGTTGCCCAGCTAGCCTTGTCTTGTTGCCCAGCTAGCCTTGTCTTGTTGTCCAGCTAGCTTTGTCTTGTTGCCCAGCTAGCCTTGTCTTGTTGTCCAGCTAGCCTTGAATTGTTGCCCAGCTAGCCTTGTCTTGTTGCCCATCTTGCCTTGAATTGTTGCCCAGCTAGCCTTGTCTTATTGCCCAGCTAGCCTTGTCTTGAAGACCAGCTACAGTGTGTCTATGTATGCTATATCGTAGAGGTTTCTTCCCCCCCCCCCCCGAGCTTTGCATCCATGGCGATGAACGATCTGTTTGGTTAGAGTAGTCAGCCTTTGACATGCAAAGACAAGACATAAAGAGGGGCTTCAAATTAAAACCATAAATGTGTGAATATATTCTGTTGTTCTATGTTGTTTGTCCATCAAGAATGATGATGACCATTCATTTCATCAGGTAGGGTTGAAAGTATGGAGCCCTGAGTTCTAAGATGGCTGATAAGGCCTATTTTGGCTCGAAATGGTCTTTGACAATGTGGGCAAAGAATGCCTGACGTTCCAGGAGGAGGATTTCCTGCAGTGATTTTTCTGTCCAGCCTTTCCTTCACAGCTCTTGCAGTCCTGGTTGCTTCACAAGAGACTGCACCCTTATGGCATGATGTTTTTTTTTTCGCATATCCTTTACAGGACATCGCTGTCAACACCAGCATTTTACCGCTGTTGTTGATTTCTTGGCAAGATTTCGCTCAGTAGTTTGCCATTGCTTTCTGAGCGGCCGGCACACTTATCCCGTAAGTCACCAACGCGACGAGAACCGCTAACGTAATGATGTACGCCACGAATATATTCTACAAAAGTACAGAACAAATGTATCATTTTTCGATGTAGTCACCTCTGCGTTCAATCAGTGAACAAGTTCAACGCACGTCCTCCAGTGCCGATAAAGTGCATGGATTCATGTAGACAATTACCTCGGTCGTGTGTGTTGTAACCCTTCATCCAAACGGCAGGTCTGTGACAGAAGTCACGCCGTTTTGAAACTTCCTACTCCATCCATACACTTACAGGACTGACAGGCATGCATCGCCGTACTTGACCTTCATTCTCCGATGAATGTCTTTAGATTTTACTCTTTCACTAATCAAAAAACGGATATGAACGTAGTTAACTTTCACCCATTCACTGATCAAATAACAGATAACAGATCGCTGCACCTCTTTGGTGCATGTCAAAAGTGGGGCGGCCATCTTGATACTGTCCTTATAACGTCAACGTGTTCTTCTGCACAATGATGTCACGTGCTGAACACTCTTGACATCCTTAACAACAAACTTGACAGCCTACATAACAATGGCACGTGGTTTTCATTTGAAGCCTCACCGTTTCTGACACTACGGATAATTGTCCGGCGCTACGGTAGGACTGGTTAACACGCTTGTCTGCCGACATGGTGACTAGGGGTTTGAGTCTGCTCATGGGTTATCAAAGTTACGTGAGTCGGCTGATATGTAGGCTATCTGAGAGACATTATAGCTACATATGCGCATATGTGTAACGCTCACTTTAGAGCTAACATAATATGAGTCATCTGGCTCGGATACACTTCTTATATCGCACGTCAGTTGTCTAAGCGAACTTGAGTCAGCTGATAAGTTAGTTTTCTCAATGTACGTTAGTCAGCTGACAAGTTAGTTTTCTCAATGTACGAGAGTCTGCAAATATGTTAGTTCTCTCAATGTACGTGAGTCAGCTGACAAATTAGTTCTCACAATGCATGTGAGTCAGCTGACAAGTTAGTTCTCTCAATGTAAGTGAGTCAGTTGACATGTTAGTTCTCTCAATGTTCGTGAGTCAGTCAGCTGACATGTTAGCTCTCTCAATGTACGTGAGTCAGCTGACATGTTAGTTCTCTCAATGTACGTGAGTCAGCTGACAAATTAGTTCTCACAATGCATGTGAGTCAGCTGACATGTTAGTTCTCTCAATGTAAGTGAGTCAGTTGACATGTTAGTTCTCTCAATGTTCGTGAGTCAGTCATGCGACATGTTAGCTCTCTCAATGTACGTGAGTCAGTTGACATGTTAGTTCTCTCAATGTACGTGAGTCAGCTGACAAATTAGTTCTCACAATGCATGTGAGTCAGCTGACATGTTAGTTCTCTCAATGTAAGTGAGTCAGTTGACATGTTAGTTCTCTCAATGTAAGTGAGTCAGTTGACATGTTAGTTCTCTCAATGTAAGTGAGTCAGTTGACATGTTAGTTCTCTCAATGTTCGTGAGTCAGTCAGCTGACATGTTAGCTCTCTCAATGTACGTGAGTCAGCTGACATGTTAGTTCTCTCAATGTACGTGAGTCAGCTGACAAATTAGTTCTCACAATGCATGTGAGTCAGCTGACATGTTAGTTCTCGCAATGTAAGTGAGTCAGTTGACATGTTAGTTCTCTCAATGTTCGTGAGTCAGTCAGCTGACATGTTAGCTCTCTCAATGTACGTGAGTCAGCTGACATGTTAGTTCTCTCAATGTACGTGAGTCAGTTGACAAGTTAGTTCTCTCAATGTACTAAGTCAGCTGACAAGTTAGTTTGTTAGTTTTCTCAGTGTACGTGCTTCGTCCTCAACTACAACAGCCAGCGAAGAGTGCCAATATTAATGGTACCAGTTGTAGTCTGATTATGTGTCCGCCTGGCCTTTCCTCAGAGGTTTGAGTGTCGGCCTGATCCTCTGGTCACTCCCTGCAGCACCATTCTCTCCAAGCCATGATGATCTATCCGATATTCTGTACTATACACACGATTCCAAAGGACCACAACCACATCTGCCTATCATGCACCAATACCCCACCGAGGGGATGCAGACCCAGCCAAACTGTCCACCTGCTCGTTTCCCACCATGTTATCAGATACTCTCTATTTGTGATTGTTGAATGGAAGCCT
This sequence comes from Cepaea nemoralis, assembly GCA_014155875.1. Lineage (NCBI taxonomy): Eukaryota > Metazoa > Mollusca > Gastropoda > Stylommatophora > Helicidae > Cepaea > Cepaea nemoralis. The sequence continues at coordinate 6,945 of JACEFZ010026136.1, read as the reverse complement.
GCCACTTTGCCCGAAGCGCGGAACAATCACAACATGTGTGCGCTGTTTGTCTTATTATAATCTCATCTCGTCTCATCATGTTCCTCTTGTACCTTGCGGTGTCGACGTGAAGTATAAACAGCGGGAGAGTACCTGCTTATGGGCTTCATGTATCAATATTACCATGGACTCTGTTATTCCCTGCGTCTATCGTTTACGTGGTCGGCCTCTTCCTCTGCTTCTTTCTGGTCTGTACATCATTGCTTGTTGTGGTATACTGTTAGTTGGCAACCTACTTGCATGGCCAAACCATTTGACTTGCTGCCTTCTAAATCAAATCAAATCAACTTTATTTTAAAAGGGTCACAAATTGGGCACGCAGGCCCGTCTTACATTCCGCCCTTCCAATCACTCGTCTTTCGTTCATCAAGAGCATTATACATTTACATAGGAAGAAACATAACATTATGAAATGAATGTTTTAAACATAAACAAGGCAAATTACCATGTTATGAGTCCCATCTCCCAGGTACCCATACATCACCCCACCCACACCCTTCACCTACCCACACACACACACACCCAGGGACACATACATACCCCACCAACCGACCCATCCCCCTCCAGCACATCCCCACCCACACACACTGCCCTCACCTGTTCCCCCAACCAAAACATATTCGCCACCCACAAAAACCCCCCACAAACCCACACATCCCACGCCAACCCACATACACATCCTAACCCACACATCCTCTCCCCACCCACACCTCCAACCACCCATCCCCCAGCCACACCTCCATCGACCACATATTCCCCACCCACGCACACACATCCCCCACCAACCCACACATCGCACATCCACTCACACATCCCCAAACCATACGAACACATACCCACCAACTGACATCACCCTACCCCCACACACACATCTCAATAACCACCTATACATCCCCAATCCACTCACACACACCCCACAACCCACACATACATCCTCCACCCACCCACACATGCCCTAACCCAATCACCCACCACACACATCCCCCACCCGCACATCACAAACATCCCCTACCACGCAATATTCCCAACCCACACCCACACACATCAGTCACCCATATACCACCACACATCGCCACCTACACACCACACATATATCCCCCACCCAGATACCACACAATATCCCCACCCACAAACACATAGATACCCTCACCCATCCACCCCACATACCCCCACCCATACACTACAAAAATCCCCAACCCACACACACATACCCACCCAACAATAGCCCCAACCAACACACCACACACCTCTCCCCACCCACAAACGCATTCCCCACCCATCCACCAACACACACTCACTCACCCACACAACCTCCACTACGCACCCACACACCCCCACCCACCCCCAACCAAACATCTCTCGATCACAATACCCCTACCCACACACATCCTCCACCCACTCATGCATCCCACTCCGACGTCATACACATCCCTCACCCACCTACACATCCGTAAGCCACTCACACACCCTCACCCACACCCTTCCCCATCCACGCACACATCTCCCACCCACACACTCCCACAACCCACACATACTTCCCCCAACCACCACACATCCCCTACTCACCCACACATATGCCCCACCCATACACACATTCCCCGCACCCATCACACACATCCCCCACACCACACACTATTCCCCACCAATACATATCCTCACCCATACCACCACAAACATATCCTCCACCCACACACCATGCACATATCCCCCACCAACACATCGCACACATATCCCAAACCCACACACCATACACTTCTTCCCACCCGCCCGTGCATCCTCAATCCACCCAAACAATTCCCTACCAACACAACCCCGCCACCCACACATACTTCCCCAAAACATCCACACATTTCCACCCACCCACACATATCCCCCACCCAAACACACATCCCCCGCACCCGTCCCATACTCATATCCTCCACCCATACACACATCCCTCACACCCATTCCCACACCCCTACTTTCACCCCCACACATCCATTCACACATCCCACCAACACCCACAAATATCACTACCCACCAACACCCACACACCCCAACCCATCCAAACTGCATACCCCCACCCACATATCCCCTACCCACACATCCCCTACCCATTCTAATAAAATCTAGTGCAGCTATAACCCCCACTTTAGTCCTGATTTCTTCATTTCTGATCTTATCTCTTCTTGATACATTGAGTATTTTCTCAGGAATCTCATTTCTGTTGTTGTGATTTTTCTTTTCTCTTTTCTGTCATTGTCCAGGTTTGGCATTAACAGTCCGTTTATACTTCTTAGTTTTTCTACTAGCAGTATGAAGATCCCCTGCCGGCTTGCTAGACCAGTCGCAGGTTTAGGACAAAAATCTGACCATATGGAGTCTTATTTCAGATATAAAATGCTGGCAGTCTGTTTTCAGACGCTTCCTTAACCTAGAATGATGAGCCATCATCATTATCATCATCAAGTACCATATCATCTGGCGTAGGCGTTCATGTCTCTCCACACATTTGTCTTTGGTCTTCTTGATCAACTCTGTTTTTGGTTTTCCTTCATGCCACCGTCACAATCCATACCTAGTTCAAAATAGGTTCGACATGCGCATACATTTGCCCACATTTACTGTTACAAATCTTTAGGACCGTGGCAATGTCTATTCCCAAGCATTGATTGCAAGTTGTATGTTTGTGTTTCGGTAGGTAATTTCTGAGTATGTGCATATGTACACATTTTACAAGCAACGTTTTCATATGGTGCTATTTGGTACAGATCCTTATATTCCAGGTACTTGCTGTATGTGTCTAAATCAGCGGCCAAATCTTTTAAATGAAGAGCCAAATCTCTTTGGTGTTTTAAAGTGAGCAGAGTTGATGTAGGTAAAACTGGGGAAATGTGTATCGTAATCAGCGACGCCTCTCACAACAGGGATCACAAAGAGGTTTTGATAAAATAACTTAAAGAATTTCTCGGTCACATAGTCTGTACATAGAGAGTTCTCGAAGGACAGGTAGAATTTATATGTCGTTGTCCATGCCTTGCACCTGGTGTTCTTCATTGTGCACGGTGTCCCGCAGCTTCCAAATATGTCAACATCAATGTGTTTCTGGAGAACAGACAATGACATTTGTATTTTATCGTATGCGAGGACGGACCAGTGTGTGAGTTACAAACTGATAGTTTAAAACTAGTGAATAATATTTTAAGAGCATGCATTTTACCCATTGCAACATACTGCCTGTGAGACCTGGACACTTACTAAAAAAAATGAACAGCGCATACATACCTTTGAATATAAATGTTATAGAAAGAGTTTCTAAGAATATCTCGGATACAGAAAAGAACAAATGCACCCATAGGACACGATATGAATATTGAATAAGGTTGGTTTCTAAAGACGATAAAACAATGAAAATTAAAATATTTTGGTCACTTGAAACGTCATGAAAGTTTGGAGAGAACAATCATATAGGGGTATATGCTCGGGAAGAGAGGAAGAGGAAGACCAAAGAAAAGATGGTTTCAGGATGTGGCAGAAGATCTCCAGATGAGTGTATCGGACGCGGGACATCTTGCTTATGACTAGGAAGTTTTCTCGAAGTTGTTATGGGAACGAGGTTCTGCAGAGGACATGCTACTGAATGAATGCATGACTGAGTTAAGAATAAATAACACAATTTAATCGGGTACAGTAGGATGAGGAAGATGTTGAGGTGTGTGAAGTATATGCAAGTAAATGTTACTGTACTTATAGTCTCTGAATTGCCATAAACATCAACCAGACGGCACCTTCATGTTGGCAAACACTTGCCCCAACAGCGCTTCGTACACATCTGGGGCAGTGGTTTCTGCTGCTGTAGGTGTCTGTCTGTTCATGCATCAATCTAAACCAGTTGCTGGCCGCAGAAAGAACAGAACCCTGGCCGTAGCATATCCGACACACTGCTCTACTGTACTGGGCGGGTATGATGGTGCCGCTAGCACGTCTGTCGTATAACTCCCATTAGTTGGAGCCAAGGGTTTCACACCTATTGGGTAGTGTTCCTACCCTACACTGGTCAGTTGGACTAAAATGTTGACTTCTCGTCCTTGGCTTGTGGACGTAAACTACAATTACCTCTGAAGTCGGAGTAAGTTCGCCTCATGGCGAGAGACACTGGTAATAGGGAGAGCTAATCGACATGCAAATATTTGTCCAGTGCACTAAGAGTAGTAGTATGTGTATGGATTACGCTTGGGCCCAAAGCAAACGAAGGTCTATAGATATATATATATATATTCTTCTTCTTCTTCTTCGTCAGCGTTCCGAACCATTGAGGTATATAAATATAATATATATATTCTTCTTCTTCTTCTTCGTCAGCGTTCCGAACCATTGAGGTATATATAATATATATATATATTCTTCTTCTTCTTCTTCGTCAGCGTTCCGAACCATTGAGGTATATATATATATATAGTTTAGTTTACTGCGCTCACCAAACCCGACACCCCACATTGTGCCAACGGCTTCGGGCGGAAGAGCGCAATTGGGAGGGTACACGCCTTATCCTGGTGTAAATGCAACCTACAGACTAAATGTCATGGCAGGGCAGACCAGGCCCTAAGTCCTGGTTGGTAACTGGTCTAGCATTGAAGCTCCGACAGGCGGACAGTTAAAGCATTGCTTTGCTGATCGGTGGCTTCTTGCAGCTTGTCTTGTTCCAGATGTATTAGGGGTTACCTTTTCCTCTGGAGTAAATAGCCAGGCCGAGAGAGAGAGAGGAGAGAATTCATGCTGATGGGCAACAAGGTCTCATATTTAGCCCAGGCTTTGTGCTATGTCCAAGGACGGCAAGGCGCCAGTTCAGTCAGTCAGTTTAGTTTAGTTTAGTTTAGTTTAGTTTAGTTTAGTTTAGTTTAGTCGACGGATCAACATCACGGCATGCGGGTATAAGCCATAAGTGCTCCGTTCTACTCCTAACTCAAGCCTGAGTCCGGTGAATCGCAGCTCAGTGCACGAACTCCGTTACACCGGCGAGGATCCTGAAATACTTTGGGTCGATTTTTAACTCAAAATTTTTGCCCTGGCAGCGCCGTTAGGCTACTCTTTTTCGAGTTCTACCTACCAAGGAATTTTTTACGTGCGCAAAAATACACACGGGAACCCGTCTCACTACCCAGAGACCAGGGGAAATTTTGTTAATAGAAGTCCACGTGAAAAAATCCCGGCCCCCACTGGGGCTTGAACCCGGAACCTCCAGCACTCGAGGCGGACACTATATATATATATATATTTCTTGTAGTCTGTGTTCTCTTACTTCTTTGCTATTGTCTTCTTCCCATTCTAGCTGTGTCAATGAGTACCACTTCAATGGATAATTCAATTCATCTCTCATCTTGTTGTAGGTTTGCATATAGATCATTCTCATTGCACCCAAGTATCTCAGCACGTGCTCCAGCTTCGGCCTATAGATCACACAAAGAGAATCCCAGTACCGCACACTAACCCGACCGGCAAAGATCCACGTCAGGTTATTATCCTGTAATGAATGACCTTGTGAGACTGCTCGGTGATATGTGGAAGAGTGTCAGCTACATTCACAATAGCATGAGACCACGAAGATCGCTTCTCAGCTGGCCAGACCTGGGCTTAGTCAATTATGTCAGATTTGTGCGTGGGTGTGTGCATGCGTGGGTGTGTGCATGTGTGTGTGTGTGCATGTGTGTGTGTGTGTGTGTGTGTGTGTGTGTTGCGTGCGTGTATGAGTACATATATGTGATTATATCTACTCAAATGTGCTCAATCTCCAAATATATTTCGTCCCAAATCGCCGACGGCTGATTTCACAACCTCCACTTGCTATTTCGGGGAATGGTGAAACTGCATTTCACTAATTCACTAACACCCGAGGCCCCCCCCCCCCCCCCCCGCTCCCCCGACGCCAACCGAAAGAGATTATCGCATTTCAAAATCTTTTTGCTGCCGTTTCATCTTTTCTCATAATTTTGGGATATATTCTAACAGGGACTCCCAAACTGGACCCGACAAAACAATTCATTGCATTTTACAAACCTGCATTTCCTTCACGTAAGCCTCTCTCCTAGAGTGCGTTTTACAGTGACTAACAATCCAGACAGCGGTTCTCGTTTTGTTCTTAGCGATTTCATCTGCAGGGAAAACAAAATGTCAGAAGTCGTTTAACATAAACAGATGATGCACGAGATCTGCTTAAAAGTCTTGACCTTTGGCCGGGACACTACGACAATATTAACAGTGTGATAGAAATTACAATAACTATACCATTGTCTTGTAACCTGTCAATATTGTTGTTAAGAATGTCAAGCGAGGTTAAGCACGTGACATTACGGTGCTGACTAACACTGTGACGTCATAATGACAGTTTAAAGATAACCGCCCCACTTTTGACTTGCACCAAAGAGGAGCAGCGTTCTGTTATCCGTTTATTGATCAGTGAAGGGGTTAAACCTACAGAAGATCATCAACGAATGAAGGTCCAGTATTGTGAGGCATGCCTGTCTGTTCACCAAGTGTATGAGTGGAGTGGGAAGTTTCTAAAATATTATTATTATTATTATTATTATTATTATTATTATTATTATTATTATTATTATTATTATTAACATTAGCACTATCATCATTATTATCAGTATCATCATCATCATCATCATCATCATCATCATCATCATCATTATCATATTATTATTATTATTATTATTATTATTATTATTATTATTACCAACATTATTGCAAATTATTATTATCATCAATATTATTATTAAAACCATTATTTTTATTATTACTAACATTATCCTTATTATCATCATTATTATTATCGTCATTATCAAAATTATCATTATTAACTTTATTGTCATCAGTATTATTATCATCATCATTATGACTAAATATTATTTTTAAACAATTAAA
>JACEFZ010026135.1:405000-527448 GCA_014155875.1 Cepaea nemoralis | reverse complement strand
TTCTTGCCAATGTGCTTTATAGGCTGGTATTTATTTCTTTAAAGTTGTTCTTGATACCATCACTCAATCTGTTACGTAGTCTTCCTCATGTTCTGTGTCCATCATATTTCTTCAATGTGGCTCAAGTTTTTATGGTAGGCGGTTCTTGGGCATTCTAGTGAGGTGGTCACACAATTCAGTTTGTTATTCTTTAACTGATTACACGATTTGTTTAAGACTGCCTTCTTATAGGTTACTCATTCCTAATTCTGTCTCTCACGGTTATTTCCGTGCTCTTCTAAGGCATCTAATCGCTGTTGTTATAGTTTTGCATTCGTTAGTTGCCGTAAGCTTCCATGGTTCACGCTGGTAGCATACACAATATAGAACAATCTACCATAATTACAAACCCATTTGCTTTAATTATTTTAAATTGCAGTTTGTCTTTAGATTCCATATATCTTCTTTCACTGACGGTGTGCTTGTCCAACTCAACCTTTTGTTTTAAATCTACATATATTCTGTCATTGTATAAAATTATTTTACATGCTAACAGATTTTTTATATGTTAACATTCTGGCTAATTAAGAGAGAAAATATGGCACAAGAATGCATGCATCGGGTGTTCTTGGGAATACGACATATTTGTGAACTATGATTAGGACGAGAATAGCATTTGTTTTAAACAGCCTTGACGTTTTTTCATGGAACTGATTGTAAAATTTCATATTGATTGAAGAGAAATTGAAGCATATCTCGTTCTTCGTTCCCCTTTCAATGGGATTGCTTCACGGCTAGTTATTCTCCTCAAAAGTGGGTGTGTCCGACATCGGCAAGCAAATCTCTCTCTCTCTCTCTCTCTCTCTCTCTCTCTCTCTCTCTCTCTCTCTCTTTCTCTCTCTCTCTGTATATATGTCTCTCTCTCTATGTCTCTCTGTCTCTCTCTGTATCTCTCTGTCTCTGTCTCTCTGTCTCTCTCTCTGTCTCTCTCTCCCTGTCTCTCCCTGTCTCTCTCTGTCTCTCTGTCTCTCTCTGTCTGTCTGTCTGTCTGTTGTCTGTCTGTCTGTCTGTTCTGTCTGTCTCTCTCTCTCCCCCCCCCCCCCCATCTGTGCCGTAACATCTGATAATTATAAGCATTTCTTTCTGCTGGCTGCATGAACAAAATGTGTGTGGCCTGGCGTAGTTTTAATACAATCACCTTAAAAAGTAAATGTTCTTGGACGTCAAATCGTGATATTCACAAGAGTGCTTATTGGTCTAAAACGTAGGGTTTGATTGATTGATTGATTGATTGATTGATTGATTTAGGAATCGACATCACAGCTTCGGGGCATTCCCATAACCGCTCCGTCCCTATCCTCAGCAGCCAGCGAAGAGTTCCAACACCAATAGTACCAGTAGCAATCTGATTATATGTCCGTCTCGCCTTTCCTCTGAGCGTCGAGCGTCGGCCAAATCCCCTCGCCATCCCTCGCTGTTGCATTCTTGCCAGACCATGGTGATCCATTTGCTCCTCCGAGGTGTGCACGTGCTACCACAAGGCCGCAACCACGTCTGCCTTGTCATGCATCAATACTCCACCAAGTTTTGCAGAGCCAGTCAATCTGTCCGCCTGTTCATTCCCCAGCACACCGGCATGCCCCGAAGAAAAGATCCAGACGATGCTTGCCACCCGTGACCTCCGAAGCGATTAGGGAGTTATTAAAGACGATGAAAATTGTGCTGACGTCTTTTTCAAACGTTGGGTTAGTACTATTTAACCAGTACAACTCAATGTGAGGAGAAAGAGCTCGTTTGTTGAAATAACAAGTAAAACCACTTTACACGTCTGTTTGACTACTGGGCTAATGGTGCCATACCCATTTTTGTATAGACCAGTTGATACTCGGGTGATGTGGTCTGTATAAAGTCGGCGGCCTTAACTTTGCACGCTATTTACTGTTAGCATTTCTGGCTGGGTCGACGTGGAGCTAAGGTCAATGTGTTAACATGACATCATGATTTCGAACCACTATGCCGGCAGACAAGTGTGCTAGCCTCTGCGCCACCCCGCGTCCATGTCTGCGAAGATGACTCATTCTATGACATGCAAGTCAAGCAAAGGATGGTAACCCCCATTGTTGGCATCCCGGATTTAAATGTTTAACAGTAATTACAAACCACGTACGACTTGTCAATGAATGTCATTCTCTTGCTAGCTCAGTGTTTTCACGGCACACCATGGGTTTCCCCCACGCTTCACTACAGGACGTCAGCACATTTCTCATCGTCTTTAACTTCCGTAATCAAATGTCATTAAAAGACATACATTGTTGCCGAACCTAGAGGCCAGTAAGACAGCACGTAAATCCAATTCAATCCAATTTTTGAGAGATGTTCCGGCCCCGTTCAACCATTGACTTTTCGATTGGTTATAATTGGGGCCCTTATGGTGTATCTACTTTGGCTTGCGTAGATATTGCTGCGTATTTTTGCTTCCTGGAGTCAATGTTTTCTGTCTGTTAGTGAGTTTCAACTTTGGTGGCTTTTTACATGTCTGGTCAGTCAAACACGAGTAAGGCCTGGCGTAACTGTGTTCCGGCCCCGTCTCATGGTGTTCCTTCAGTGAGTTTTACCAGTTTGTCTCTCCTGGAGCTTTATCTATTTCCCCGCCCTAGTCTATCTTCGAATCTTCTTGGTCTTCTGTGGTATTTTGTGTTGTGGACGGCTTGATAGCTCGATATTGAAAGAAAGTAATCTCTTTTCCTGGCCCCCGTCCACTCTTGGTCTTGGTCGCTGTAATTTTAGTTTTCTTCCTCCTCTTCTGCTTCTTCTTCTGTTGCTTCCTCTTCTGTCTGGGACTTGATTTCTTCTGTTTTTATGTTTCGTTCTTTGTCTTAAGCAGTTTTTTTCTCTTTCTTCTTGAATTTTTGTACGAGTCTCTTCACTCTCGGCTTTGATTGCAGCCATTTGAGCAACATCGTGTTCAATCATCTTCTGTACTTGCTTCAGTTCATTCAGGATGCGCTGAAAGGCTGTTATCAATGTCTCTTGTGTCTAGTTTTTCCTCTCCTCCATGCTGGTGACTTTAGATCTCAGGTCCTTCAGCTGGCCTTCCAATTGTGCTTTGTCGCGTTTCGTTAGCCGGGTAATCGACTCATTGAGGACTCTTTATAGTGTAGATTGGCTTTGGTTACAATTTTCATCACTTCCTTTCTGTCTTTGTGGCAGAGGCAGCTGAAGTACCTGGCGCCGTGGATGCCAAGGCAGATGGCGCACTTTCTGTTGGAGTTCAGCCTCCTGAAGTCCGTGTCGACCTTAGCATGAGGGCAATGGCTTTATAGGTGTGGTTTAGAGCAGTATCTTTAGACCTCCACTTCACTTTTACATGAGGCACATGTGTGAAGGGAGCTGAAACAGAAAGGAGATGAATCAATTAACCACAGGATGAAGTATAAATCTTTAACTCGAGAAATAAGAAAGAACACAAGAAAGGACAAAAATCAATATATACAAGATTGCTGTACCAGAATAGAGCAATATCATAAGGCTGGAAGAGATTATGAAATGTTCAAAGAAATGAAGTTATTGACAAGAAATGTTCAACCTCAATTGAATGTTATCTGTGACAAGATGGGGAATACCTTAACAGAATCTAGACAAATTCTAGAAAGATGGCAGGAGTACTGCAGTGGAATGTATGATATGAGTGACAGTGAGGATATGAATGAGATACATGAGCCAACGACAGCAGAGACAGAACCTGAACCCTCATTAGATGAAATTGCTTGGGCTATAAAGCACCTGAAGAATGGTAAATCTCCTGGATGTGATGAGATACCAGCTGAACTAATTAAAGCGAGAGGAGAAGAAAGCATACACTATATATCATGCATTATGTACAAAGATTTGGAAATATGGTATATGGCCAAAAGATTGGAAGAGAACTATCTTCATTCCAATACCAAAAAAGGGCAACCTGAAATTATGCACCAACTATAGAACTGTTGCCCTGATCAGTCATGCAAGTAAAATCCTACTAAAAGTCATAATGGCAAGACTTCGTAAGAAAATGGAAGAAGAGATTAACGTAGTTCAAGCTGGATTTAGACAAGGAAGAGGAACAAGAGATCACATATTCAACATGCGTTTAATAATAGAGAAGTGCAGAGAATTTAATGTAAACCTATACTCATGTTTTGTGGATTATTCAAAGGCATTTGACTGTGTACAGCATCAGAAACTTTGGGAAATCATGAGGACTATGGGCTTTCCATCACATGTAGTACAACTCATAAAAATGCTCTATCTAGACCAACAAGCAGCAGTTAGAATAGATGGCGAGGCATCAGATTGGTTTGACATCAAGCAAGGAGTCCGTCAGGGCTGCGTGCTGTCACCCTATTTGTTTAACCTGTACGCCGAAAATATAATGAGAAATGTAAGAGATGATATAAACAGGGAGCTATATGATGCCCTAAATATCGGCGGTCATGACATACCAGAGATTCGATATGCTGATGATACAGTATTACTATCCACAACACAGAATGGCATAGAAAACCTAATAGCCTCAACCCAATTGAATAGTGAAAATCACAACTTATATCTTAACATAGCAAAAACAAAGATAATGCATACAGATAAAACTACTATGGAGAAAGAAATATACATTAATGGGGGAACATTGGAGGTGGTGGAAAATTTTGAATATCTTGGGTCATTGATTACCAATAACGGTGACACAATGAAAGAAATTAAACGGCGACTATCCATTGCTCTTCAAAGACTAAAACAGATGAATAAATTATGGAGTGGGACAGACAGAACTACAAAAATTAGATTTTTAAGAGCATGCATCTTTCCCATTGCAACATACGCCTGTGAGACATGGACACTTACTAAACAAGCTGAACAGCGCGTAAACGCCTTTGAATATAAATGTTATAGACGAGTTCTAAGAATATCTTGGGTAAAGAAAAGAACAAATGCATCCATACTTCAAGAGTTGAATATTGAGGAGGGATGGCTATTAAAGACGATAAAACAAAGAAAATTGAAGTATTTTGGTCACTTGAAACGTCACGAAGGTTTGGAGAGAACAATAATGGAAGGATATATGCCTGGGAAGAGAGGAAGAGGAAGGCCAAAGAGAAGATGGGTGCAGGATGTGGCGGATGATCTCCAGATGGGTGTATCAGACGCGGGACATCTTGCTTGTGATCGAGAAGCTTTCTGGAAGGTTGTTATGGGAGCGAGGTACTGCAAAGGACATGCTACTGAATGAATGAATGACATGTGTGACAGAACTTCTAGCACCTGTAGCACTGCACCACTCTAGGTATGTAGTGCTCTGGAGCTTGTTCTTTTTTGTCTCATCTTATAATGTGAGGGATGATCCGGTCCTCCACTGTGATGATAGCGACTGTGGAAGGGCTGTTATTCTTCCCGATGATCCTCTCAGCACCGGTGATGTTCAGTGTCGAGTTTTCTCTAGACATCAATTCCCCGTTTAGATCGTTTGTGTGATGGGTCTTGACAGTCTTGATGACCCATCGTTTGATCATGCGGTGTCGCGTGGCTTCCACTGAGATGCCGTGGGTAAGCTTAATGTCGGCTTTCTCTTTCTGTGCGATAGTCTGTAATAGTGCGGTGGTCTTTGTGTTCTTGTTGATGGAGACCGCTGCTCCATCCGGTGTCTTGCCCTGCTGGGCGATGCTGTGTCTTCCCAGCTCGTTCTCCAACAGATTGAGTATCTTGTCTGTTGGTAGCACCAACAATTAAGCCTCCCCAATACTGGTTTGTTTCAACAGGACTTTGCCGGTGAAGTCCTCGTTTGTGCTGTCCTCCTGGACGGAGGCCCTTGGTGAGCTGCACGTAAATAAAATCACAAAGTATTTATTTGCACTCACAGAAGTAGTGGTAGCGGGTTCAGCCGCTACACGAGTCAATTGGACGAACATGTTTTCTCGTCCTTAACTTCGGGGCGTAAATTTCAGGTGCTTGTAAAGTCGGAGTGGGTTCGCCTGATGGCGAGGGACACTGGTAATAAGGAAAGCTAATCCACACGCGAAAATCAGTCCAGTGCACTAGAAGTAGTATGGACTGCGCTTGAGTTCAGAGCGAGCGAAAAAGAATTAGAAAAAAAGTAGAGGCTAGAGGACGACACACGTTTAGATGCAATAAATTATCGGCCCACTTGCTGTTTGTTTGCACTAAATATGGTGAGGCTGGGTGGAGTGGCGCAGATGTTAAAGCGTTGGTCTCAAGTTCGTGCGGACCTGGTTCGAATCACAGTGACTTTTCTTCTTCTTTTTCTCCCCTTTATCCCTCAAAGGAGCGTAAGTTCACACCAAAATCTTTTGCTATCTCTTGTACCAGTTCCTACTTTAAGTAAGTGTATGCCTTAATTCATTCAGTCTGGGGTGGTTGTTATCTTACCCGAAGTAGTTGTTACATAATTTTTGCCACCAGATGTAGTTGTTACATAATTCATGCCACCCGATATCGTGTTACATAATTCGTGGCAGCCGAGGTAGCTGTTACATAATTCATGCCACCTGAAATAGCTGTTACATAATTCATGCCACCTGAAATAGCTGTTACATAATTCATGCCACCTGAAGTAGCTGTTTCATAATTCATGCTACCCAAGAATCTGTTACACGATTCATGCCACCCGAAGTAGCTGTTACAAGCATAGCGAATCAAGCAGATCTATGTGGAAACCTTTGGTTTCCCCTCCCCTTCCCCACAAATAAACAACTGACGGACTGCGCAGATGGGTCTTGCTGTACTGCTTTACTATAGAATGTTGCATGAGGCTGTGTCAGGCCTGAAGCTACGTGATCGCCAAGAAGAATTGTAACATGTGAAATCAAGTTAACAACACACATTTGCTGGAAAGGGGGGGGGGGGGTGTAGGTGTGTTTGTGTGTGTGTATCTGTGTGTTTATATATATATATCTGTGTGTGTGTATATATATATATATCTGTGTGTGTATATATGTGTGTGTGTGTGTAAATTAATCAATCAATCAATCATGTGCCATGCCGGAAAGCGTCGGCGGTCATGACTCTCCATTTCACTCGATCACCAGAGTCGTGGATCAGCTCAGTGTTCCTGTCTCGACCATGCCATGTGGTCAAGCCATTCAGGTATTTACTTCTCTGCCTTCCCCTTGGTCTCTCCTCGATCTTGCCAGTTGTCACCAAGTTTTTCAATTTATTTCTTCTTGTAACATGTCCAACAAATTTTGATTGTCTGTGTCTAATTGCTCTAATCAATTTACGATTTTCATTTGTTTCTTGTAGTACTTAGTCATTGGTTTTTCTGTCTGTCCATGGTACTATTATCCTCAGAAACCACATTTCCACAGCCATCAGATGTTTTTCAGATTGACTACTCATTATCCAAGCTTCACATCCATACAAAAGTACAGGCTCTATGTAGCACCTCATCACTCCTTTTCTCGTTTCAATTGACATCTTATGATTGGTCAGTAAGTTTTTCATCTTGCTAAAGGCTACTTTCGCCTTGGCGATTCTTGTTCTAATCTCTTCAAGGCATCTCCCATCAGATGTTATTACTGTTCCGAGATAATTGTACTTATTCACTTGTTGAAGAATATTCCCATTTACTTGTATATTACATTGTGGTATTTCGTTCTTCCTAGTGACTACCATAACCTGTCTGTTTACAATTTAATTCTAACCCGAGTTGCTCACTGTGTACAACAACCACATCTATTGATTGTTGCAGATCCTGCTCATTGTCTGCAATCAATACTGTATCATCTGCATATCTAATGTTATTGATGTTTCTTCCTCCAATGCTGATTCCATTTATATCTTCTACATTTCTGAAAATATTTTCACTGTATAGGGAAAAAGGATCTGGAGACATTACACATCCCTGCCTAACACCTCTCTTAATAGGCTGATATTGTCCCACTTCATTATCAATCCTTATGGCAGCTTGTTATTTCCAATTTATGTATTTTGTAAGTCTAATGTCTTTCCCGTCAATTTGTAGATCTGCAAGCATATCCACCGTGTTGACATGTCTAACTCTATCAAAAGCCTTTGTGTAGTCAATAAACAAAGATGAATATTCTTGTTTACTTGTATAGCACGTTCAATGAAACAAGGTCAAAATAAAAGGCAAATGGCTCTGTTTCCGTATGACTGCGACATACTGGGGAAGATGGTGAAAGGCCAGTATTTCCCGGAAACAAATGGCCCTAGAGGGTTGATGTCAGTATCATTCCGATCATCATTGTTAACTTTCAGTAAGGTAAATTCAAATTACGCCATATTATTTAAAGAAAGATATCTGTTAATTATCTCATGTTATTATTTTAATTTTAATGAACATTAGGCCTATAATTATAACCAGTAATTGATAGATTGTCTTTTTCCACTTGGTTATCTTGAAAATCTTAACTAACACATCTCTATTAAGTGTGTCATCACATCTAAACCCATCTCCATTCGGGAATGTCACCTTGTCTGTGGTAGCTTTCCACGCACTACAATCATAAAGCACACAAACATTATTACACTGTAATAGTCTTTGACCCAATTAAGGCTGATTAACAATACTTGAATTTACCGATGAATGTATTGTCATACTCTTTGTGACCAACCAATCTGTGCAAGCCGGTCTCTCTGGCCGAGGGGTTACAACACTTTCTCCGTAATCCCGTTTATCACGTAGAGTCTCGTAGCGGGCGAGAGCTGGAAGCGGTTCGACCCCTGCTGGTGACTTGCGGGATAACTGAGCCGGCCGCTCAGAAAGCAATGGCAAACTACTGAGCGTAATCTTGCCAAGAAATCAACATACAGCTGAAAGATGCTGGTGTTGACAGTGATGTCCTGTAAAGGATATGCAAAAAAAAAAAAAAAAAACATCTGTGCCAGGACGGCAAGGCAACTCTGTGCAAGCATGATCCAAACAAGTTTCCTATTAAGCTGAAATGATGCAGCAAAAGCCAGCACAAAAACGCTTAACTTCATTGTCTACGACCATTTCACTAATCATGTGCATCTACAATAACATAACACTACACGCGGTTACTTTGCTATGACAGCTAGCACTGTTTCTGTCTATTGACACATCTCATAAATCTATTTCACAGTAACTCAAACATTCCAACGATGAATTATTGTAAATACACTCTCAACATCAACAAGTTAGCAGTTTCTGCAGCAATATTCTTCCTATCTGTTCTTCCTAATAATAGAGCCGTTTCCGCTGAATGTCCGATAATGAATGCCACCAGTTCACGTTTCGGATTGAAATAATATTAATAGAGATCTTCCGCACCACGGACTGTATTTGCCGGAGTATTTGTTTATTACTACAGTATTCGGTTTTTAAGTAGTTACTGCTCCCAAGGCGCGTGTAAGCACAATATTTCACTCAACGTTTACTACGATCCGACAGTACGCCCTCTTCTTGACACAACAAACTTACCCAATTAGTTCCAAGTTTATAACAATGACGTTTAAAATGCCTTCCTTTATAATGTTATAGACCAGTGGTTCTCAACCTTTTTTGGCCCATGCACCCCTTCACCATATGTTCAGAACGTCATTCCCCCACCCCCTTTCGTCTTTCTTCCCTATACATTCTCCTCCCTCCTCCCCTACACAGTATACGTTAAAAAGGAAGCTAAATTTAATAACGCATACTAGAACAAGTCTAGACGTCTACATAAAACGTGATTTGCGGGTCTACTCACGTTATAAAACGAATTTCAGAAAGGCGGAAATACAGAACCGTAAAGTATAGAGGGAAAAATAATATCAAGTAATCGGTTCTTGTATTAACGTGATCTTGAAATAATCTTAATTTCCCCCCCCCCCCCCCCCCCCCAACCTGTTGAGAACAGCTGTTATAGACTGGTCATGTTCAACTCATGACTGGCCTGTTCATAGAGATTTATTACCACCTTCCATTGACCTTCGTGCGATGACGTCATGTAGCATCTCGGATTGTTACATTACTGTGTTGTTACCTGTGTGGTTTCTGCTAGCAAATTACGCAATGAAGGAGAAAAAGACACACGACTAAAGTCAATCAGGCACATATTTTAGCAGACATGTGCTGACCTTTCTCCACATTTATACAAGGTCATGCGTCGAAGCACACTTGTACTTTAGCGAGGCTCTGTCGTCTTTTGGGGGTGACAGGTTTGAATCCCGTTCGATAGCTATAGGTTTCAAAGTTTATGTTGTCTAGTGCGACCTCTAATCTCTACTTCCTTCTTCTCCTTCTATGAGCGTTAAACAATACTATGGGTGTTTATTTATGTACTGTCTCAGTGACCTCAAAGGGTTCCCCAATTCGAAGTCTTACCCTAGAATAAGGAAATGCAACCTTTAGATTAAATGCCATGGCAGTTGACCAGGCCCTGAATCTTGGCTGGCAAATGGTCTAGGATCGAAGCTCTGATAGGCAGATAGTTAAAGCAATTCTTTGTTGATCCGGCAGCTTCTGCAGCAGGTTTTGTTCCCCAGATGTATTGGTGTTACCTTTCCTCTGGATTAAACTAGACAGGCCGAGAGAGGGACTCAAGCTGCATTGGCAATATATGCTTTGTGCTATGGAGAGGTATAACTTAATCCATGGTCCCCGTCGTGGGTTGTGGTAATGTAGGTACTGCCGTTCATGTTTGCCGAATTTTACCGGAGTTTTTGTGCGTGTGGTAACGTTCGGTTATTTGATTTTGTGTCTCCCGACATTGTTCGTAATCCCGTATGTCCACGTGGGGGAAAACATCAGCTGCGAGAATTGGTTCGCGCCGTGCAGGTAACTTACGGGGTATGTGAACTGGTTGTTCAGAAAGCAATGATAAACTACTTAACCTAAAACTTGCCTACTACATCGACAGCATCTGAAAAAATTATGGTGTTGACTGCAACGTCCTGTAAGGGATATGCAACATAAAAAACGCGTGATGTTAAATTCCGCGATTATTTCAAGATCGCATTAAAACAGAAACATAAGAAATGTGTGTCTAGTTGGTCGTGCGTCGAAGTACACTTGTTCCTGCAGCGAGGCGCCGTCGTCATTTGGAGGCGACAGGTTCGATCCCGGTTGGTAACTATTATAGCTTTCAAATTTTATGTTGTCTAGTGCGTCTTCTAATCTCTATTTCCTTCTTCTTCTTCTGTGAGTGCCAAATAATACTATGTGTGTCCATTTATGTAAAACAGAAACAGATTACCGAGGATTGTAGTTCCCTTCATTATCTATACATCTTGGCTTCTCGAATTTTTCTTTTTACCGAGATAAAGAGATTGTCTTTTTAAGACGTAAGTTGACTCGTAAATTTCGCTTAATATAGACGTTTCTTATTGATCTTGTATGAATTATTCAATTGAGCATCAATTTTTACACTTACTGTCTGTAAGGTGTGGAATGCGCCTGGCCCTGCAGCCAGCAGGGTTAGGATCGGCTAGCCTCTCCCAGGAGGGGTGAAGAGCGAAAATTAGTAGCCTGCCGATGACCCGCAGACTACACAAGTCAACCCCCACCTCCACGTGGTGCAGACCGGGCAACCATGACCGCGAGGTCATGGGCTAACGGGGCTATGGCTCGCCATAGGGGATGGACTCCCTGTGGTCAGATTAGTGTCCTAAACCTGCGACTGGCCTAGCAAGCCGGCAGGGGATCTTCATACTGCTCGTAGAAAAACTAAGAAGTATAAACGGACTGACCCAAACGGCTATCGACCCGGCAATGTTAATGGACTACGAGATAGATCAGCGATTAAAAAAATAGGCACAATGAACGTCTGCGGTTTCAATAGTAAAGAAGAAGAGCTTATAGAAACAATGGAGAAGAGGAATATTGGTCTGATGGGAATAGCGGACACCAGAACAAAAGGGAAAGGATGCAAGGAGCTCCACCGCAGTTACACGTTTGTTTACTCTGGAGTAGAACAGCAAGAAAGGGCAAGACACGGTGTGGGAATAGTCATCGAACCACGGCTAGCAAGAGGAATACTAGAAATAAAATATATATCAGAAAGAATCATAACAGTGAGAATAAAAGAACAAACAATCACAACATATGTACAGATATACGCACCATGTAATGCAAACAATAATGAGCAAGAATGCGAGGACTTCTACGAAGACATACATGATGTGCTAAATAAAATAGATAAGCAGGACAACATCATAGTTATGGGAGACTTCAATGCAAGACTAGGACATAACAGAGTGGGCATAGAAAAACACCTGGGAGCATTTGGAGATCAGCAAATAACGGAAGTAGACTGATAGAGCTTTGCAGCCAACACGACCTCTATATAACAAACACATTCTATAAACATAAAGATTCGCAAGTATACACCTGGTATAAATGGAACAATCTAGATACTAAAAGCCAAATTGATTTTATATTAACAAGAAATAACAGAAAGAGAAATATATTAGATGCAAGAGCAGTGCCCAATTTCAGTATAAACACAGATCATAAAGCAGTCGTTGCCACAATAAGAACCATTAGAAGAAGAAAACAAAGAGCAGGAAAATACATGCCATGCGAATCAGTAAACCTAAAAGACCTTAAAGACGAGGCAGTAAGGGAAAATTATGAGAAAGAACTAACTGAACTCTTTGTAAAATTACCTACGGAAAGAAAAACAGTGGAAGAAGAATGGGAGATGTTCAAATCAAGCATTTTAAATACTGCAAAAATAACATGCGGAACCACGAAAAAACGCAAAACACGGATAAAGAAAATAACAAGTTGGTGGAACGCAGAAGTAAAGAAAGCGGTAAAAGAAAAAAAGGAAAAATATAAAAAGTGGTTGAAGAGCAAACAGGAATGTGATTACAGAGAATACAGAATAGCGAGAAGACATGTGAGTAGAATAGTAAAGAGGGAAAAACAAAAAGACTGGGAAGAGTATGGAGAAACCCTAAATAAAAACTACAAGGAGGCAACCAGAAACTTCTACAAAAAGATAAGTGCAATGCGAACCAGAGGAGAACCCTTTGACCCAACTGAAATAATTAACAGCGAAAATGGAGAACCAATAAGTGAACAAAAACAGATCCTAATAAGATGGAAGCAGTATTTCGAACAACTTCTCAACATCCCATCAGATGTCACAGGAATTCAAGAGACCTACACAGATGTCATTGAGGAACTAGAACCAGACATACTAAAAGAAGAAATTATAGAAGCCATCAGATTAGCCCCATTGAACAAATCACCAGGACAGGATGAAATACCAAATGAACTAATTAAAGCAGCAAGGGAAGTAGGAACAGCTTGGCTACATAGACTATTCAACCATGTTTGGGTAGAACAACAGACACCACGAGACTGGGGAAACGCCATAATTATCCCAATTTGGAAAAACAAAGGCAGCAAAAGAGATTGCACACAATACAGAGGCATTTCACTGTTGAGTCATACTGGGAAAATATTTTGCAAAATTCTTGAAAAAAGATTACGAACTACTTTAGAACCCCAGCTAAGCGAAACGCAGCTTGGATTTAGGAAAAACAAAGGATGCACAGACGCCATTTTTGCTCTTAGACAACTTATAGAAAAATCAATTGAATTCAATGAAACACTCTACTTAGCCTTTGTCGACCAAGAAAAGGCATTTGATAGGGTAGATAGAAACAAGCTGTGGGAAATCCTTAAACAATATGGAGTGAGTACACATCTAACAAACCTATGTAAGAGTTTATACAACAACAGTGAATGCATAGTGAGAGCAACTGGAGGACACTCAGAACCCTTCACCATAAGATCTGGAGTACGACAAGGTTGTGTCCTGTCCCCTCTCTTGTTCATAACATATATAGACAACATATGTAAAGAAACCAGCCAAGCAGAGACAGCAAGAATACCGCATGACGAGAACACAGAAGAAGAACCATCTGCAAATCTAACCATTAGAGAACTCCTGTTTGCGGACGACCAAGCACTAATAACAAAATCAGAAGCTGAATTACAAGACCACATGAATAGTCTAAACGAAATGTGTAGGGAACATAACATGAAAATTAGCACAAGCAAAACAGAGGTAATGACTATAACTAAAGAAGAACAAACAGCAACAATTCACCTAAACGAACATCCCTTGAAACAAGTAAAGAGCTTCAAGTACCTAGGAAGTATAATATCATCAAATGGCAGATCAGAAGACGAGATCGAAAATAGGTGCAATAAGGCAAATCAACTCATTGGACAAATGGCACCAATACTAAAGAACAAACATGTATCAATAACTACTAAGAAAGCACTTTACAACACAATCTTCCTACCAACTCTGTGCTACCAATGCCAAACCTGGACAATGACAGAAAAAGAGAAAAGAAAAATCACAACAACAGAAATGAGGTTCCTGAGAAGAATACTCAACGTATCAAGAAGAGATAAGATCAGAAATGAAGAAATCAGGACTAAAGTGGGGGTTAAAGCTGCTCTAGATTTTATTAGAAAGCAGCAAGTCAAATGGTTTGGCCATGCAAGTAGGCTACCAGTCAACAGCATGCCACAACAAGCAATGATGTACAGACCAGATGGAAACAGAGGAAGAGGCCGACCACGTAAACGTTGGACGGAGGGAATAACAGAATCCATGGGAATGTCGATATACGAAGCCCATAACCGGGCACTCTCACGAAGTTTATACTTCACCTCGACACCGCAAGGTACAAGAGGAACACGATGAGATGAGGTGAGACTGTGTTATTTTCGACTATTTAAGTCGGCGGGGACATCCCAAACTGAAATCATTTAAGATCGCATGCTATGATGTTGTAATGGGATATTTCAATGACGGGAAAATAGTGGTTTTCCATGTCAAAATCAAGCGGTGATCATGTAATATTCTGTTGGATTATTCAGAGCGACGAAATGATAATGAAGGCATGTTTACATTCAACATCCATTGCAATATTTATGCGTAAATTGTCATCACTATACACGGCCGGGGTCGTTTATTTTTTCATAAGTTTGTAAGACGAATTCTCTGGTTAAAATTGATCTCCGCCTCGCGGCCTCGCGTTGACAATAGCGGGCACAGTCACGCGCGCGGTTTGACGTCATCAAAGCATGACGTCGAGTTGTATATATCTGAGTGTGTGCGTGTAAACATATAAACTGGCAGTAGTTATCTGTCCTTGAGTTAGACAGCGACAGATATAATATCCCTTGTCGGCAGTGTTAACCAACAGTGGTGTGAATGTGTAGGTAGGTCACAAAAAGTGAAAGGGTCAAAATCTTTTTTTTTCCGATATGTTTATATTAAATGATAAACTGACACACAAACATTAATATCTCGCCTAAGAAATGACCTACAGACTTCAATAAGGTACGGCTGGATTTGTTTTTTCAAGAGGTATCCAACTATGCAGGTTATATAGTGCGTGTACTGCGTGGTTTAGTGGTTACACACCCGCGTCACACGCCAGTGATCCGGAGTTTTTTCCGGGTCCGGTCAAGGATATGCACTACTGACGAGCTCAAACGAGAGCGAAACTCCTGTATAGTGCTTCCAAATTGACGTGGACAATGCCCTAGGTTCGTACTGGCACTGGAATACGATCATAGTTGCCAGTTGTGGGTTGTGGTCAATCTTTACATCTGAAGTCTCGAAATAACCAAAATACAAAATGTTACTAAAGTGGCTAGGTAACGATGTCTTTAAAAAAAAGCCCAAGCTTTTTGTTATGAGGTATAACCTCTTTTTACAAACTATCGTCTATCAAGCCGGCAAAGTACCAGACATTATCGAAGACGAAAGTGCTTCAAGCCATGAAGGTTGAGAATGTAAAACAAAAAACAACAACAACTTTGTAATATGCAGTAATTGTTACTCATAGTGTCATGCAGTTTGCCTCACGGTGGGTGGCAGCCATATCCCAAGGGATAGACTAGGACCTTTACCTTGCTCGTGTATGGCTCCACGAATACCGCTTGTGTACGGCGGTGGCCATACCACGGGCAACAGTCTTGGCTGAGTGGCTAAAATACATGAGTGAAGTAGTACCCTACTCCCCCCCCCCCCTCTCTCTCTCTTCTTATATATACCGTGCACATACCCATGTACACTAATGTATGTCTGTTGAGCGGTGTATATAGTATATGTATGTAGGCCCTACGTGGGACTCGCCTCAATATAATATATATGAGTGCATAATGTGGTTTTGGTTAGTACCACCATCATGCTTGCGCCCACTCATGCTTCGTTAGTACATCCACTGAGATTGCTCAGATACCATTATCAGACCATATCACGGGTTGCCGTCCTGCTCTCCTGCCTCCGCCCCCCCCCTCTTTCTGTGTTCTCATTGAACCGTAACACCTATCACCCCGTCATCATCCTCCATCTCACTCCTTCGGTTGGGTATAAAAAGAAGACATCGGCTTTATTCTGACTTACACACAGATCGGAATTGTGAGGTAAGTATGAACATTTTTTCCAATTCTCATTTTCTCTTCATTGCTTTCATTTTTTCATCCCTTTGCTCTTCTCGTCCTGTCGTCACCTTTTGATGTTGTCACAGGAGATCTCCTTGACTATATTAAATATGTTATGTTTGTTTGCTGATGAAGGCTAATCGCCGCAACGTCCTGTGTGTGTCGTAAATCTGTTATGTAAAGCTGCACTACTTTGTGTCATTTTATATTGTTTACATTTTCACATCTTTACCGCAGTTCCATCCCATTTTTACCCTACTAAGGGAATGTCCAGCCCTAGTATACAAAGACTGGGACGGTGAAGAAGGCGGATGAATCTAAATAGATCAACGGCTTCGAAAGCGAAAGCAGAGTGTGTGGCACACATGAGGCATGTTCAGGACACGATAGTGAACATGGCTGGCCATCGTGGAAGAGATTGGGACCTCACCATGTAATATCCCAAAGACAGCAATGGTAATTCAACAACAAGAAAACATGTACAATCAGGGCGAGAGGCACACAGTGTTGGAGATCCATTGCAGCCAACCTTCATGGCGGAGACGGCACTTATTGATTGACATGCAGTTCCGTGTACTGATACTGTGTAACAAGTTGCTGTATCGTGATCTATCTTCCCGCTCATACTATAGCCGTTTTTACGAACATTCGAGGAACACAATAAAGCACCAGTGTGCACCAGCAGACCAAAGCTTCTTCTATCTAGCTAGCTCACTTGAAAATCTCCAGCAATCGCCTCGCAGGTCAAAGGTTACTCCAGTGATCAAACAAGGCCAAAGATTTCTCCCGTGATCAAAGAATGTCAGGTTTCTCCCGTGACATGACGCGGGTAATTAAACTATTTTTATTCAGTTGATCCAGGAGTCTCTAATTTCCCTACGTACTAATCGTTTGAAATATATGGATGAATAATAGTGTATGCATCTAACACTATATTAATAATTATAATACACTATTATTAGTAAGTCCTTTCTGTAATACAACCACATTTAGTTAGTTGCATATCCTTTACAGGACGTCACAATCAACCTCAGAATACTTGGCTTTTTTATTTCTTGGCAAGCTTACGTTGAGTAGTTTGCCTTTGCTGTCTGAATGATCATACCACTTTATGTAAACTAGTACAAGACGCCCGCAGCTGTGTTTCGAACGCAGCATGCGGGATTGCGAATTGCGATCGTAACCTTTCAGCCACGGCGTCGGTGGTGCATTGTAAGTACTGCATCTTGTCCGACACCCAAGCTAAAATTAGTCTGTTTATATTCTCCGTGTTAATAAGATCCACTCATATGACTTGACGTCACGGGAGTTTCCCAAAGTATTTAGGGCAACTGTTTTCTGTCTTCACTATAAAATACATGTGTAAACGATGAACTGGGATATTCATTTTTTTTTTTTGTTTCAATTTCTTTCTTTATTCTTGCGTCGTCTGTATTTGTATCACAATGTATGTAGCCATCATCTTATTAATGTAGGACTGGATTCAACACCATTATCTGTGTCGGTAGATCATTTGATAAGATTTTCCGTTTGTTTCTTTAGGCTGTTCTCTGTACTTTTAATTTTTTATAAGGTGTAATAGAAATATCTAGTTTATGGTGGTGGTGTGCGTGTGCACGCGTGTGTGAGTGTGCACCGCGCGTGAGTGTGTGTGCACGTATGTCTGTGCGTGCGTGTGTGCATATATATTTTTTTTAAAAAAACATACTCCAGTACTGCCCGCTAATTATCTGTTGTTAATTTAATATATTCTCTGGTGAACATTTTAACAGGTAGCTATCACAATACATGGAATAGTAACTATGTTGACAATTATATGTAGTGTTTTGGGAGTCTCCGTGGTGAAGTGAAGGTTGTGGGTTCGATTCCAGGTTGCGTCCTTCGGTTCACGAATGCAGTTTTTTTCCCTGAAACTCTGGGGGGTCGTCGCTGGAGCTACAGAGTTCTTGCTTTGGGTGACGCTTTCCGCGCTGCGGAAAAAGACTAAGCCATATGGGATAGAACACGGTGCAATGAAGTCAATCCTGTCGTCTTTTAAGCGACTTTTTTTAAGCGACGTAGTGTTTCCGTAAGTCATATTGTACCTGCTAGGTGTTCTGGGTTCAAATAACCACTGCCAGGGGTTTCAATATTATTATCATGGTGTTAGTCTAGGGGCCTATGTCCTCCGAGCTGTTCAGTATGGATGTAAATCCTGAATGTTGGACAATGAGTAACGAAAAAAATATGTGTGATCTATTTAGACAATGAAAATGTAAGGATGTGTGTGTAGGACAGTGAAGAATGAAACTAAAGAAACGGGTTAGTGAAGATGTGGTGTTTAAAACACAATAATATAACAATATCAATAACATAGAAGAAACCAAATGCTGAGATACTAACAAATGCAGGTGTTACTAGATCATCCGTCAAAATCATAAGAGCAAGACAATGTTTAACTGATAACAGGCTTGAATAAAACAGGTAGAATAGAGATATTAGCCTTTTGTGGGGGAAATACCAGACAAGATATAGACAATTTTTAACTGATAGCAGGCTTGAATAAAACAGGTAGAATAGAGATATTAGCCTTTTGTGGGGGAAATACCAGACAAGACATACGGGCTTGAATAAAACAGGTAGAATAGAGATATTAGCCTTTTGTGGGGGAAATACCAGACAATATATAGACAATTTTAACTGATAGCGGGCTTGAATAAAACAGGTAGAATAGAGATATTAGCCTTTTGTGGGGGAAATACCAGACAATACATACGGGCTTGAATAAAAGAGGTAGAATAGAGATATTAGCCTTTTGTGGGGAACATACCAGACAAGACATACGGGCTTGAATAAAAGAGGTAGAATAGAGATATTAGCCTTTTGTGGGGAACATACCAGACAAGACATACGGGCTTGAATAAAACAGGTAGAATAGAGATATTAGCCTTTTGTGGGGAAAATACCAGACAATATATAGACAATTTTTAACTGATAGCGGGCTTGAATAAAACAGGTAGAATAGAGATATTAGCCTTTTGTGGGGGAAATACCAGACAAGATATAGACAATTTTTAACTGATAGCGGGCTTGAATAAAACAGGTAGAATAGAGATATTAGCCTTTTGTGGGGGAAATACCAGACAAGACATACGGGCTTGAATAAAACAGGTAGAATAGAGATATTAGCCTTTTGTGGGGGAAATACCAGACAAGACATACGGGCTTGAATAAAACAGGTAGAATAGAGATATTAGCCTTTTGTGGGGAAACATACCAGACAATATATAGACAATTTTTAACTGATAGCGGGCTTGAATAAAACAGGTAGAATAGAGATATTAGCCTTTTGTGGGGAACATACCAGACAATATATAGACAATTTTTAACTGATAGCGGGCTTGAATAAAACAGGTAGAATAGAGATATTAGCCTTTTGTGGGGAACATACCAGACAATATATAGACAATTTTTAACTGATAGCGGGCTTGAATAAAACAGGTAGAATAGAGATATTAGCCTTTTGTGGGGAACATACCAGACAATATATAGACAATTTTTTAACTGATAGCAGGCTTGAATAAAACAGGTAGAATAGAGATATTAGCCTTTTGTGGGGAACATACCAGACAATATATAGACAATTTTTAACTGATAACGGGCTTGAATAAAACAGGTAGAATAGAGATATTAGCCTTTTGTGGGGGAAATACCAGACAAGACATACGGGCTTGAATAAAACAGGTAGAATAGAGATATTAGCCTTTTGTGGGGAACATACCAGACAATATATAGACAATTTTTAACTGATAGCGGGCTTGAATAAAACAGGTAGAATAGAGATATTAGCCTTTTGTGGGGAACATACCAGACAATATATAGACAATTTTTAACTGATAGCGGCTTGAATAAAACAGGTAGAATAGAGATATTAGCCTTTTGTGGGGAACATACCAGACAATATATAGACAATTTTTAACTGATAGCAGGCTTGAATAAAACAGGTAGAATAGAGATATTAGCCTTTTGTGGGGAACATACCAGACAATATATAGACAATTTTTAACTGATAACGGGCTTGAATAAAACAGGTAGAATAGAGATATTAGCCTTTTGTGGGGAACATACCAGACAATATATAGACAATTTTTAACTGATAGCAGGCTTGAATAAAACAGGTAGAATAGAGATATTAGCCTTTTGTGGGGAACATACCAGACAATATATAGACAATTTTTAACTGATAGCGGGCTTGAATAAAACAGGTAGAATAGAGATATTAGCCTTTTGTGGGGAACATACCAGACAATATATAGACAATTTTTAACTGATAGCGGGCTTGAATAAAACAGGTAGAATAGAGATATTAGCCTTTTGTGGGGAACATACCAGACAATATATAGACAATTTTTAACTGATAGCAGGCTTGAATAAAACAGGTAGAATAGAGATATTAGCCTTTTGTGGGGAACATACCAGACAATATATAGACAATTTTTAACTGATAGCGGGCTTGAATAAAAACAGGTAGAATAGAGATATTAGCCTTTTGTGGGGAAAATACCAGACAATATATAGACAATTTTTAACTGATAGCGGGCTTGAATAAAACAGGTAGAATAGAGATATTAGCCTTTTGTGGGGAAAATACCAGACAATATATAGACAATTTTTAACTGATAGCGGGCTTGAATAAAACAGGTAGAATAGAGATATTAGCCTTTTGTGGGGAAAATACCAGACAATATATAGACAATTTTTAACTGATAGCGGGCTTGAATAAAACAGGTAGAATAGAGATATTAGCCTTTTGTGGGGGAAATACCAGACAAGACATACGGGCTTGAATAAAACAGGTAGAATAGAGATATTAGCCTTTTGTGGGGAACATACCAGACAATATATAGACAATTTTTAACTGATAGCGGGCTTGAATAAAACAGGTAGAATAGAGATATTAGCCTTTTGTGGGGAACATACCAGACAATATATAGACAATTTTTAACTGATAGCGGGCTTGAATAAAACAGGTAGAATAGAGATATTAGCCTTTTGTGGGGAACATACCAGACAATATATAGACAATTTTTAACTGATAGCAGGCTTGAATAAAACAGGTAGAATAGAGATATTAGCCTTTTGTGGGGAACATACCAGACAATATATAGACAATTTTTAACTGATAACGGGCTTGAATAAAACAGGTAGAATAGAGATATTAGCCTTTTGTGGGGAACATACCAGACAATATATAGACAATTTTTAACTGATAGCAGGCTTGAATAAAACAGGTAGAATAGAGATATTAGCCTTTTGTGGGGAACATACCAGACAATATATAGACAATTTTTAACTGATAGCGGGCTTGAATAAAACAGGTAGAATAGAGATATTAGCCTTTTGTGGGGAACATACCAGACAATATATAGACAATTTTTAACTGATAGCGGGCTTGAATAAAACAGGTAGAATAGAGATATTAGCCTTTTGTGGGGAACATACCAGACAATATATAGACAATTTTTAACTGATAGCGGGCTTGAATAAAACAGGTAGAATAGAGATATTAGCCTTTTGTGGGGAACATACCAGACAATATATAGACAATTTTTAACTGATAGCGGGCTTGAATAAAACAGGTAGAATAGAGATATTAGCCTTTTGTGGGGAAAATACCAGACAATATATAGACAATTTTTAACTGATAGCGGGCTTGAATAAAACAGGTAGAATAGAGATATTAGCCTTTTGTGGGGAAAATACCAGACAATATATAGACAATTTTTAACTGATAGCGGGCTTGAATAAAACAGGTAGAATAGAGATATTAGCCTTTTGTGGGGAAAATACCAGACAATATATAGACAATTTTTAACTGATAGCGGGCTTGAATAAAACAGGTAGAATAGAGATATTAGCCTTTTGTGGGGAAAATACCAGACAATATATAGACAATTTTTAACTGATAGCGGGCTTGAATAAAACAGGTAGAATAGAGATATTAGCCTTTTGTGGGGAAAATACCAGACAATATATAGACAATTTTTAACTGATAGCGGGCTTGAATAAAACAGGTAGAATAGAGATATTAGCCTTTTGTGGGGAACATACCAGACAATATATAGACAATTTTTAACTGATAACGGGCTTGAATAAAACAGGTAGAATAGAGATATTAGCCTTTTGAGGGGGAAATACCAGACAATATATAGACAATTTTTAACTGATAACGGGCTTGAATAAAACAGGTAGAATAGAGATATTAGCCTTTTGTGGGGGAAATACCAGACAAGACATGCAAAGAAAGATATTATGTAGAAAGCTGAAACATTGTGCAAAAAATAATAAGTAACATCAAATTAGATGGCTGACAGGAATGGGAAGTCATGATTGCCAATGAAGGGAAAGAAAATGATTTTACACAAATAAAACTATATGATACATAGATCCAAATCTCTCATTTAAGTATATAAAAGAGTCTGCATCTTTTGGAAAGTTAACTTATAGTGCTCAAAAGGGCTAATATTTTCATTAACATCATGATTTGTAAAGGTCTGTTTTCCACGCTGTGAGGACTATTGGGTGCATGGTGCTAACCTGATGTTTTTATAGACCAATCAGCTCTCGATGTGTGATGTGGTTAATATCATCCAAATTGGCTTTATTTTTCAGAACATTTTCTAATATCTATTTTTGGCTGGGTCGATCTAAGATCCCAAATAAATTTTAGAAACATCCACGCCTTAATGGCAATTAATGATGACCTTACTATGTTGGCAAGCAAGTGTATTAGTCACTGCACTACAACAGCTCCCAGATATATATATATATATATATATATATATATATATATATATATATATATATATATATATATATATATATATATATATATATATATATATATATATATATAGTAACTAACAGGAATTTTACCATAAAGTTCATGGAAGAGTATGGCCAAGGAAAATCTTATTTCAGGACCATGCTGGCTCTTTAGCAACACCAAATTTAGGGGTCATGAGGATCGAGCAGTTTGCACATGCACAATAGTGATTAAAAAATGGCTGCCCGTTTATCAATGTGCACCATGGAAGAACAGCGAGATGGTATTAATTTTTTGTGGTCAGAGGGTTGCAACCTTGTGAAATCTACAGAAGAATGATGGTTTAGTATGGAAATAGTTATTTGAGCCAGGGGAGAGTGTATGCATGGGTACAAAGATTTCAAAATGTTAAGAAAATATTCAAGATGCAGGAATCCGCTGGAAAAGTTTTGATGGCCATCTTTTTGGGTATCAAGAGCTCTACTGTGATTAGTGCTCGCTACAGTGGGCAAAATGAACCATGACAATCAAAATGCAGGGGATTTCTCTCAAAAATAGTATTGTTGCTGTGATGTATGACAATGCCCGCCCTCACACAGCTGCACATACAGTGGACACACAACATGCTTTGAAATTTGAGGTCTTTAAACATCCAGCAAACAGTTTGGACTTGGCATAATAGGAATTTCACTTGTTTGGACCCTTGGTTTCAGGTCACACCCAAAATCTGTTATTCCTAGAAGGCATACCAAGCTAGTGGACAGGTGGATCAAATGTGTTGCCAGGCAGGAGAACTATAGTGGAAAATAACACACACAATTTTTTGCTTAATAAAAACACAACACTAACATTTTTAATATAATGCCAACTATTTTAATATACTCACAGAATTCAATGTTAAAAAATGTATTGCCGCAGAATAAACATACATTTTCAAAATAATAATGATTGGTAAATTAATCACAGAATGCCTTGTACTGAGGATGGCAGTTGCATGGCTAATATGAAAGCCCTGATTACAGGCTGTCATAATATACTCAGGCTAGCATTGAATATTTACAAGAAAATACATTTTTAAACCATCATCATCAATCATGAAGTGCCATCTCTACATTAATAGTCCGCCTTTATGAGTCTCCAACACACTTTCTCCGGAATCTTCAAAGTGTACCATAGGGTGTTTTTAAAGTCTCACTACACTTTGTACGTAGACCAGCTGTTTGTTAGAGAGTATGTTTTCCATATTGCAAATGGTAAACATACTCTCCAACAAACAGCTGTTCTACATACAAAATGTAGTGAGACTATACAAACACCCTGTATAAAACAGTACAAATGCATTGATTTATTTTTGTTGATGATAAAACAACCTTGACATTTCCTGACACAGGTTCAAACACTGCTAGAGTAGGGGAGGAACTGAGGGGTCATCAACAAAGTTATCACTATTACAGCGTTCAGGAATGTTTTTCTTAGTCACCCTGCTTCCAAATGGCAAAGCTGCTGTCTTTTTGGCCTCATTATCTGCAATGATTCTAGTGATGTCTACACCTTTCTTGGCTTTTGCATCAACTTCAAGATAATTGCTGCAAAAAATTTAAAAAACAATACAAATGAAGAGATGGAATGAGAATAAAGCTCTTGGTTATGAAGACTTTGTTACTACAATTGAAATTCAATAAGCTATAGCAGAATAGATAGCATATTTTGTATATTTTAGTAAAGATACTAAATAAAGTTAGGAAGAGACGGACACATTTTTTGAAAAGCTTAAACAATTGAAAAACAAATAATAATAAGCAACATAAACTTTATTCAAATAAAGACAACTGAGGATCTAGAATAAAGATAATTGGAGGATTTGGAATAAAGATGATTGGAGGATTTAGAATAAAGATGATTGAAGGATCTAGAATAAAGGTGATTGGAGGATCTAGAATAAAGAAGATTGAAGGATCTAGAATAAAGAAGATTGAAGGATTTACAATAAAGTTGACAGAGGATCAAGAATTAAAGATGATTGAAGGATCTAGAATAAAGATGATTAGAGGATCTAGAATAAAGATGTTGAAGGATCCAGAATAAAAACAATTGGAGGATCTAGAATAAACATGATTGGAGAATCTAGAATAAAGACGATTGAAAGATCTAGAATAAAGACGATTGGGGAAATCTAGATTTCCAATATTTGCCCCAGAACAGACACTTAAAAAGGAAAAGGTAAATTAGTGACAACTGTTGTATGTAAAGCATTTGTGTCATGTACTTATTATTTGCAAAAAGTAAAGTGCAATAATGTAATAATAGATGCAATCTGAAACATTTAGCCTCCGTGAAATCTGGAATTACTTCTTGACTGTATTTGGTGCAAATCATAATGAACTAGGCACTTTTAAAGAAGGTAGTTTGCCATTGCTTTCCTTCCTTGGCAGTGACCATACTGGCCAGGTACCGCAGCCATTGTCTCGCGAAAGAGATCTTCTGCATACCGTCGTGAAACTTGAGAACATAACCAACAACTATCTGTTGGCTGCCCTCAAAATTTCATCCATCACCTGCCTTCCGTGGCTTCTTGTGAACACTTCCAATAAACAAATCCGAAATAACACCACATAATCCACAGGAAAACACTAAAATCAGCGCCTCCCAAAGTATGAAAGCTAGGTCGTCGCCATTTTTTATCGGCTGTAGAAATGTGGTTTCTGAGGAGAATGCAAAGAATACCATGGACAGACAGAAAAACCAATGACCAAGTACTACAGGAAACAAATGAAAATTGTAAATTGATTAGAGAAATTAGACGTTGACAGTCAAAATGTTTTTGACATGGTATGAGAAGAAATGAATTGGAGAACTTGGTGGCAACTGGCAAGATCAAAGGAAATAGACCAAGGGGAAGACCGAGAAGTAAATACCTGGATGGCTTGGCCACATGGTATGGTCGAGACAAGAACACTGAGCTGATCCATGACTCTGGTGATCGGGTGAAATGGTGAGTCATGACCGCCCACAATTTCCGGCATGGCACATGATGGATGGATGGTATTTGGTGCAGATAGAAGAAATGTTAAAAGAAAGAGGATCAACTTCATTGCATTGGATTTTATCTTACTTGGCTTGGTCTCTCTTTGCAGGACAGAAAGCCACCTGCCAACAGCATCGCACAAAGCACAAACTTCATGGCTCCAACAATGACCCCCAGGGGTCATCAGAAAGATTGCATTCATGGTCTGAACAGAGCAGTGCAAAAATAAACCCTTGATCTTCAGAACGCGAGACAGGTGGCTCTATCACTTCACCACAGAAATCGCCTTGTTTGCACAACTGTGTATCACAACTGTTGTAATCTTTTGAACACAGAATGTCTTTCTGTGTTAATAATCTGGCAATGTGTAACACGCTCCATGAACATCTAACATTGCATGAATGCTGTTGTGAATTCACCAGAACCCTTTCACTTATTCTGTTTCAAGCAAGCGTAATATGTCCTCTGTTTTTCCCCATTTAGTTATAAGTACTTCTTCTTCTTCTGCTGCATTCATCCAGATTTTTTTTTTTCGGACATGATTGTGTTGTGCCTGTTTACAGCAGAGCTGTGTTCTTGCGCCGTTAGGCCGACACATCCGACTTCTGCGGGCATTTGTTGACCAGGTTAACCTTCCCAGGTAGTTATAAGTACTATATCCTAACTGTTACTTGAACTGTTTTCATTCCAGACATTACTTTAAATCCATTCTAGCCCAGACAATTATTACTTTAAAGTTCAAGATTTAGTGATCTGATATACAAACTACAGAAATACTGACATAGACTATAGAGAAATTTTACACAAACAGTCAAGATTTTTTGGGCATGTTATGAGGTAAAATAAATTTGAGAAATAAGTGACAACTGGCAAACTTAATGGGAAAAGATAAATGGGAAGACAAAAATATAAATACTTGGTTAGGCTGGCCAAAATGCCATTGTTTGGACATGAATACAGACTTGATTTGAGACTGATGATCATGTCAGATGGCAAACCATTATAGCTCACACCTTCGACATGGCACATGTCATTAATGACATACTATGTTGTGACCTTTCCTGATTAATGTTGCATCAGTAAATCATTCAGGCTGTTTATCAACTGCGTTATGATTTTAATACAACAAAACATGACTGAAATCAGATATGCCTAATGTTTACAGTAAGTATAATAAATAAAGAACCCCTTTTCGTACCATGAGTTGTATTAGGTATATGGTAATAGCTACATATTCGTAAACCAACTGCACTTGATGAGTTAGGTCAATATCATGTTAACCTTCTTTACTTCCAATAATATTTTCTGGTACCCACTTTAAGTCCTGTTGATCTGGAAGTCCAGCTCAATTAAAAAACATTCCCTGCCTCAATGCCTATCGAGCAGGCAGACAAGCAATCTTGCCACTGTGTTACATCAGAACCCCCCACATTGACAATGCTGATATATATGTTTTTTTTTTTAAATGTTGCATATCCCTTACAGGACGTTGCAGTCAACCCCAGCATTTTTCAGCTGCTGTTGATGTACTAGGCAAGATTATGCTCAGTAGTTTGCCACTGCTTTCTGAGCGACCAGCTCACATACCCCCGTAAGTTACCAGCATGGGCTGATATATTAAAGACCATTAAACAATTAGTATAGTCTTATTTGTTAACAGTGCTAAATTAAATGTGTATTGTGTTTATATCTTGCCTGTCATTTGTTTTCTTCTCCTCTGCTTTTGATTCTTTTGCAGATTTCAGTGATGCAGATTTTGTTGAAACAAATGCTTGTTTGATCTGTTGGCAGAGACATTGCATCATAAACAATGAGAATTAATCAAATTAAACTCAAGAATAAATAAGAGTCAAACATGATGCACTAACTGAATTAACAACATATTTAACATGATAATCATCAAATGTGACACAATTTTAAATCCAAACACTACTAAAATCAAAACTTTTGATGAAGTTTCAAACAAAATTTTTTTAAACAGCTGTATTTTGTTCAAATCCAAACCTTGTCTTTTAAACTACCATTGGAAATTACCTTTACTATTTTTGAACTGATTCTAAAAGCAGCATTAGTTCATGTTATATTTAACAGTTCACTTTTAAATACAGCACTAAGTTGTGTACTATAGCAACCATGAAAACATCATTAAAGCCATTCACATGTATCACTATAAAGTATTGAAGACAATATGTTTTCTTTCTTTTTAAAGTAAGGTAGAAGTAGTAGCTATGTGAATGAGAACAGGTGAAGGTATTTGTCTACGTTTATGTTCTTGAATTATTTCAGCTCATAACTGGATACCTTCTTCTGCTGCCTGTTATACCCCAATGATGCAAAGGTTCCCAGCTATCATATGCCAAACCCTTATATCCATTGTGAACTCATAAATGGGTGGAGTTTGCAACTAAGGTTTTCTACTAGATAAGATAGCAAGCCCAACATCAACCCTCCTGAGCAAACTGTTATGCCCACATCATGTCTACCCTCTTTAGTTGCTGCTTGATAGGTTATAGTGTGGCTGTTCTACACTTCCCTTATGTTTATACTGTATGTAATTCTTCAATTTAAAAAACAAAACCAAAAAAAAAAAAAATATACTATATTCTTTTGAATATAGGGATTTGTGTGTAAGTTAAAAATGTCATATTTTGTTTTACATAGTTTTCCACCTTAATCATCTTTGTATAACTTTAAAATCTAGAAAACCATAAATTTATTTTCAATATCTTTAGTTATTTAAACAACACATTCCTTTATTTTCAAAATGGTATATCACAATTTATTAAAAACAATGAGCAAAACTACAGCTAAAATTATACACATTTATATTTGAAAACATGTGAACATAAATTAATTCACCCACAACAGGCCACAAACAAGTATACAAATGCTAGCATTTATAAAATAAAACAATTTAATGGGGCCAGTAAACGTGAATACCTTTATACTAATTCTTACTGGTACCAAATCTCTCCACCTAATATAACAAGGGCAGTCCAAAAATTAACTACTCTTTTAAAACACCATTACAAATAAAAAGGTCAGTGAGCTAGTTACAACATGCATGTGTACCAGGGATGCTTTTGAGTAATACTAGTGGAGCCATGAGTCACTGGTTAAGTCATTATTGTACTTCCAGTACAGTGAATGCATGTGTAGTGAGCATGACCATTTTTTTAAACACTCAGCAATAATGTGTCCTGAAGAACAATTAATTTGCATGAAGTTCTGTTTCAAATTAGATAAAACTTTCTCTGAAACTTGTCAAATTCTGCAAAAAACCTAGGAGGACAACTGCTGAAGTCATTTGCAATGTCACGAGTGGTAGCACCATTTCAAATTAGAAATTACTTCCACAATAGGCAATCGGAAATCTGGATGACCTTCCATGTTCATGGATGTTGATTATGTTAAGTGAGTTCTACTATTCATGTAATTCAGCGCCTAACTTAAAGATTTTCAAACAGAACTCTTTATTGATAATCTGACCTTATAGAACAAACTCATGTTAAATGGTGCTATTTCAATAATTTAAAAAAAAAGATAAACAACAAAATCTTCATATTTGAGCAACTCTGATGTGCTTTTATTGGTTGCTGTGATGTTTCAAACCACTGCGATGATTGTTTTCTATTTGTTTTAACATCATAACCATAATAAGAATAAAGAAGGCTAGAGGAGCTTCTAAAACACTAGAAAATTTGTTGAAATCAAAAGAAACAAAACTTAGCATAAAACTCAGAATATTCAATTTTAACAATAAATCAGTACTACTGTGTGGATCAGAAACATGGAAAACAACAAAAAAGATTACAAATAGACTACAAACAGTCACTAATTGGTGTCTTCACAAAATAGAAGGAATAAAATGGTATGAAAAAATCACCAATGTGAAGCCCATGGAGAGAACTGGACAAATACCAATGAACAAAAAGGGGGAGAAAAAGATACTGGCGTCAAACATTGATAAAACATGTTTTGTTTGTGATTTTCCTGGCAACCTAAGTGGGTAATCTGTTACATGTTTGTGTCCTAAGAACATTTCTCCTTCTATTTTTGTCCTCTATCTCCAAAATTATGGAATGGGACAGATAGAACTACAAAAATTAGATAAGAGCATGCATCTTTCCCTTTGCAACATACGCCTGTGAGACCTGGACACTTACTAAACAAGCTGAACAGCGCATAAATGCCTTTGAATATAGATGTTATAGATGGGTTCTAAGAATATCTTGGGTAAAGAAAAGAACAAATGCATTGATACTTCAAGAGCTGAATATTTAAGAGGGTTGGCTATTAAAGGCGATAAAACAAAGAAAATTGATATATGTTGGTCATTGAAATGTCATGAAAGTTTGGAGAGAACAATAATGGAGGGGTATTCACCTGGGAAGAGAGGAAGAGGAAGACCAAAAAGAAGATGGGTGCAGGATATGGCGGATGATCTCCAGATGGGTGTATCGGACGCGGGACATCTTGCTTGTGATCGAGAAGTTTTCTGGAAGGTTGTTATGGGAGCCAGGTTCTGCAAAGGACATGCTACTGAATGAATGAATGAATGATTCTCCAACTGGGGCATAGGCCCAAACCCACTCTACCTTTAACTATCTGATGCAGCTCTGTCCATGCCCTTCCAATATTCTTCATTTCTGTTTCTACGTCTCTTCTCCATGAGCTTTTAAGCCTTTCTCTATTTCTTTTGCCAGACTAATGCTTTTCTAATGGGAATATCGATACATGAAGCCCATAATCGGGCACTCTCACAATGTTTATACTTCACCTCAACACTGCAAGGTACATGAGGAACATGATGAGATGAGATGAGATTAATGCTTTTCTAATTATACTATTCTCATGTTTTCTCCATAGTGAAGAGGTTACAGACACAATTTTTAATCCTGCATGATGCTGTCGGATCAGCAAAGCAATGCTCTAACTGTCCGCTGTCGGAGCTTTAATCCTAGAACATTTGTCAACCAAGGCTTAGGGCCTAGTCTGCCCTGCCACAACATCTAATCTTTAGATTGGATGTTAAGATGTCTCTACAAAAATAACACATACATTAGAATATTCTTACCTTCAGGTCAATATAGGACAGCAACATAAAGAATGTTAAAACATAAAATGATTTTAATGAAGTAACACACACAGACATAAGTGTATGAAAATTTAAATTGATGTTAAATATTAAAATACTCTTTTCCTACTTACTTTTGGCATAGTAACCAAAAGATGGCCAGTTATTTGTGACCTTTTGGCTGTACTGTTTCCAACATTTACTTCTTCTGGAAGACACAACTGCAGCACCTGCCAAAAGAAAAGTAACATATATATGTATAGTCTTATATATGTATAGTCTATAAGTGGCATTAAAAATAAAAATCAGTAATATATTGTAAATGCAACTTTATAACAGGCATCTTCATAACAGAACAATGACTTGCCTGTCAAAGCCTATATGGAATGTGTTTCTCCTTTTGGATATAACTTCTGGTATTGATTGTGCATATTCAGACCATGTTTGCACCAGTTTTGTGCCATACTTGAACAGATGTAAGATTTCTGTCACTGAGGTCAGATAGAACTTAGATTGTATTCTCTTGCTATTTTTTGTCTTCTAACTTGGCTACCTGGGTGAGTCTAATTTCTGACAATATTACAGGCCAATTCATATCTTGTTTTCAAGCCATAAAAGCCAAAATAAAGTTTATTTGATTTTATTTTATTTTTGCCATTAGGCTTGTTTCTCTTCTTCCCTTTTGGGTGTGTATGTTTCTCTGATGAGCTGAGATGCATGGTCGTTTAGTTCCTCCTACAGTCCTATTGTGAGATCTGTGTGTTGCTGTCAAATACTACTTGACAGGCCTTCAACATTTTTCAGTGAACTTTTCTCACATCCATCTGTTTTTTCTTAATTGTTTTAGTTTTCTTAATTTGATGTAACGTTACTGAAAGATTATGCCTCCCACTCTCCCCCTATTCTCTTACTAAGATTGCCCTTTTTAAAACCTGTTCTCACTGACCAAGTTGCCTATAATGTCACAGATTTATGATGACATTCTGTCTGAAAGTTCTACGTTGGTAGATACTTTCTATTGTACTGGTATCCCACATCTGACAAGGTGTTACAGACACCTACAAGATGTTACGGACACCTACAAGGTGTTACTTGTTTTTGTTTCTGCGCTCACTTGCTTTGAACTCAAGCTTAGTCTAGACACACTACTACACTACTGGAATGAATTTTGTGTGTGAATTAGCTTTCCCTATTTACAGTTTCCTTCGCCATCAGGCTAACAAACTCTGACTTCAGAGGTACTTGTAATTTACGTCCCTAAGTCAAGGATGACAGGTCAACATTTTAGACCACCTGTCTGATGTAGGGGCAGAACCCCTTACTTCATCATCAGCACACTGGATGTTTAAGAACATGTGTTCTTATCCATTCGCCCATGCTGACCTGCAGTTAGGGTTGTAAAACACGAAGATGTTGGAGATGCAATTATAATAGGCTGTATTTGCTGTAAAGAATTTCTTCTTCTTCTTTTCGTTCATCCGGAGTGTTTTTTCAGATGTGATTGCGGTGTGTCTGTTATGCGCCCTTGGGCCGAAACCCGTAGGCCAACACATCGACTTTAGCGTGCTTTTTTGACCAGGTAGCATTCCTGGGAGACTCTCACTTTTGTGGTCCCATCTGCAACCATGCTGGCCAAGGTTGAACGGTCGAAGACAACGGTCATACCTCAAAGGAAGGCAGGGACAGTCCATAGCATTTGCCGCCATCCAAGGTTGCTTCCATAGTTGCAGGGCCGACACATAACGCCCTGGATCTGGGCTCACCGAGGGAGATCGTCACATCCTGCTCATGGCTGCTTTAAATCCTCACTTCAATATATTGGTCACTTCGTTTCCCCGGGTCATTCCCGCACAAACCAGACAGGTTTGCAGACGGCATCCACTCAGCGAGTTTTCGGACATGTGCTTGTCGTTGCGCCCATCAGAGCTTTTCCAGGCACAACAGACATTCGGAAAACCACCCAGTCAGAGCTGTTCCGAACAAGAGCGGCATTCGGAAACTAGGTAGTTAGAGCTGTTCCTAGCACTGAGAGACATTCGGACGAGACATTTCACTCGGACGTAATTGCGTAGTGTCAATTTTTAGTTTGCCACCCGTAGGACGACACTTCCGACTTCAGCGGGCATTTTTTAATGAGGTTAACCTTCCTCTGGTTTCGAGGCACGTTGGAGTGTTGTGATGTCGCTAACATCTCAGCTGGTCAAGATAGAACGATGAACGACATCGTGGTCGGCCCTCAAGGGAAGGCAGGGGCAGACCATGAGCATTCCCTCGCTATCCAAGGAGGCTTCCATAATTGCAGAGCCGGCACATATTGCTCTGTGACTGGGCTCACCCGAGGAGTTGCCACGTCCTGCTCATGGCTGCTTTAATTCCTCACTTCCATGTGTTGGGCAACCCGTTTGCCCCTGATCGCTCAGCACACACCAGGGACTGTAGACTGCAAGCGACACCCACTCGGTAAGCTTTTGCTTTCGGACCACGCAATAGGTTCGCTCGCCGTGCGTTCCATTTTGCGTCATTGAGACGTTCTTCCACTTTTGTCTACACTCTCTATGAGTTAGATACAGTTTTCGCAGCCATTTTCTTCGGCTGGGGCACTTTTTTGACTTTTTGTACTCGCTCACGAGGTAGGCTACTTGTGCTGCCGGCTCAGCACCTTACTTTCGTGAAGCGGTGAACGAGAAACGGCCTGGCCCTCATCCGGGAAACTCTCATATCCCCCAGCTGAGAGCCTTCGAACTTGTATCAGACCTGAGCATGTAGCTTGCTCAGTATCACGCCTTTATTTTTCGAAAGGTGGGTAGCGGCCTGGCTCTCAGGTCCCAAGGGTTTGTGGCTTAGAGGCATTCAGCCACAGCCCTCGACAGGGAGCCTTTTGTGTTTTGTCCTGACCAAGATATTCTGCCTTCGTGCGCCTGATTTAAATATTTGACTGCTATCCTCAGTCTCACCTGCAGAGCAGCAGGTTGTGTCTCTCTTAGTCTGGTCTCTATCCCATGAGCCGTCCGATATGTAGTTTTAACCCATCGGCAAGCACATGGGGTCGATGGGACACGCAAGCTCCCCCACCACGGCAAGGTGGAGACACATCGGGGGAGGTAAAGAATTTGAAGAGTGAGAAGTGCTAAGAGATTCATAGCTCCAACCGCTGAAGTTCACCACTATGATACAGAGGTTAAATAGTATTAATAGTACAATCAAATCTCGGTTTTTGTTGATAATCCGTCTGACAACAATTGGCGACATCCGAAACTGATGAAAACCGAGGCAATTATTTCCATATGAATCAATGTAAATCCAATTAATTCGTTTTAGACACTTCAAAATACATACCAAAAACACATTTTATAGAGAATAAATATAGTGCTTAATACTATATTTCGGCCACAAACTTGTCCGAACTCGCACCTTCGCCGTGCCTAGTAACACTTTGTATGCCTGTGCGCCTATTTAATTTTTCAAACCATCCTCTGCTGGCCTTGAAATCACTAAGTATACTAGCACTCGTCCCCAGGCATTTTCTTAATGAGATCAACATACAACAGTCTGGCCTTTTCACATATGATTGCCTCCAAAACAGAATCACCATCTAACCAGTTTTGATTTATCTAAATTAATAATAACTGTTTGACATCTTCAATTGTTTGCGATCTCTTTTAACATCTTCAATTGTTTGCGATCTCTTCTGACATCTTCAGTTGCTTGTGATTCATTAGCACATTCATGCCTTTCGCTACATTAGCCTCCTTTATTGTTTTCTTTTTCGCCACAATGGAACTTATCATGGATGGTGAATTCCCATACATGCAGCCGATTTCAGCAATCTTCATGCCATTCTCATATTTTATTATTAGCAAGTGATGCTCACACAACAAAAAACAACGTCAAACTAAGCAGAAGAATGCATGGGTTCCTTTGTTTTTGATAAATTAGCAGCGAGGTCACGTGGGTATGTTGATGGAAAAAACCCAAGGCAACTGACGAAAGAGACAAATTTTTAAGGGAAAATATCGACGAAAACTGAAACAGGTGAAATCCAAAGGCAATAAAAACAGAAGTCTCACTTTAAATGACACAATATCAGCAAGCAAATTAAAGTCTTTGAGAGATTATTGTGGGGATAACAAATGCCCCCCATTCAAACAGTACCTGTGACTATGTGTTTTATGTGTTTCAGCTAAAGTATTATTCATTTATACACTTCATATGATATATGCATAAGGTCACATGGAAACATCCAAGATCCGGCCATTGGCACCAGCTGGACTTCATCATCACACGGAGACAACATCTGAACCATATATCATTGACTCGTAGTTACCACAGTGCTGACTGTGATACGGATCATTCTTTGGTTGTTGCAAGGGTTAGACTGAGACCAAAGAGAATCTACACAGCTAAACACAAATCTAGCCTCAGGATTAATATTATTAACACTCATGATCCTGAAAAGTGCTTTCAGTTTCAACAGCAACTTGAAGACGCTTTCACTGATACACCAGAAAATTGTACAGTAAATGAAAAGTGGGGTCAAATTAAGGAAACTCTTTATAAAACTGCCGTAGGGGTTTACGGCACTGTGGATCATAAGAGGCAGGACTGGTTTGCGGCCAACAGCGAGACTCTGCAGCCCTTGATTGATAAGAAGAAGAAAGCTCTCTTAAGAAACAAGGAAAGACCAACGCGTAACACTCTGAGTGAGCTTAGGCAAGCTAGGAAGGATGTGCAAAAGGCTGCCAGGCAGTGTGCAAATGATTATTGGATCAAGTTATGTGAGTCCATTCAAATCGCAAGTGATAAGGGAAACATAAGAAGCATGTATGAAGGAATAAATAAAGCCTGTGGTCCAGTGATCAAAAGAAGTGCACCATTGAAAACCTTGACTGGAGAAATCATCACTGATAAGAAACAGCAGATGAACAGATGGGTAGAGCACTATTTGGAGCTTTACTCAAGTGAGACCAAACTAGCTGATGATGCCCTCAACGCCATAGAGCCTCTACCAACTCTTGACCACCTGGACACACTTCCCACCATAACAGAAGTTAAGTGTGCTATAAATGAACTTGCATCTGGCATGGCTCCAGGTAAGGATGGGATTCCAATAGAGGTTATCAGGAGTGGGCAAGACACACTCACTATACAGATCCACCAGCTAATAGAGCTATGCTGGCGTGAAGGACAAGTCCCACAGGATTTCAAAGATTCAAGCATCATAACACTGTACAAGAACAAGGGCGATCGGAGCGACTGCAACAACTATAGGGGTATCTCACTTCTGTGTATTGTTGGAAAAGTATTTGCCAGAATTGTTCTGCGCAGACTTCAAGTCCTAGGAGATCAAGTCTACCCCGAATCACAGTGTGGCTTTCGACAGAACCGGTCTACCACTGATATGATATTCTCATTGCGACAAATGCAAGAAATATGCAGTGAACAGAATCAACCACTGTTTATTGCCTTCATCGACCTCACAAAGGCATTTGATTTGGTCAGTCGTGAGGGTCTGTTCAAGGCACTAAAGAAGATTGGCTGCCCACCAACTCTTCTGTCCATTGTGGAATCGTTCCACACAGGCATGAAGGGTATAATCAAGTTTGATGGTGCAACTTCTGAACAATTTGAAATCAAGAGTGGAGTTAAGCAAGGTTGTGTACTAGCTCCCACCCTCTTTGGAATATACTTTTCACTTCTACTGAAATATGCATTTCAT
Organism: Cepaea nemoralis; assembly: GCA_014155875.1. Classification (NCBI taxonomy): domain Eukaryota; kingdom Metazoa; phylum Mollusca; class Gastropoda; order Stylommatophora; family Helicidae; genus Cepaea; species Cepaea nemoralis. The sequence continues at coordinate 490,405 of JACEFZ010026135.1, read as the reverse complement.
GATCAGGATGGTGGTATATACATTCACACACGCTCAGATGGCGGCCTCTACAATGCTCAGAGATTGAAGGCTAAGACCAAAATTAGGAGGGTACTGATCAGAGAGTTGCTTTTTGCAGATGATGCTGCAGTTACGACCCACTCTGAGGAAGAATTGCAATGTCTACTATCTGCATTCTCCAATGCTTGTTGTGAATTTGGTTTAACAATTAGCAAAAAGAAGACACAGATTATGTCACAAGGTGCACATGGGGTACCATCAATCTTTATTGATGACGCCGAACTAGAGATAGTAGACCATTTTACATATCTAGGATCAGTGGTAAATAGCAAATTATCCCTAGATCAGGAAATCAACATCCGGATTGGTAAGGCAGCAACAACGATGAACAGGTTAAGAAAAAGAGTCTGGGAGAACAGGAAGCTTACTGCCAAAACAAAAGTCCTTGTCTATCAAGCCTGTGTCCTTAGTACTCTTCTCTATGGCAGTGAAACCTGGACAACTTACTCACACCAAGAGAACAACTTAAACAGCTTTCATATGCGGTGTCTGCGAAGAATTCTTGGTATTAAGTGGCAAGACAAAATCACAAATACTGAAGTATTGGAAAGATCAGGTTGTGTGACAGTTTATTCCATGCTCAGTCTTCGTAGACTTAGATGGATAGGACATCTTAGGAGGATGGATGATGGTAGAATACCAAAGGATATCTTTTTTGGTGAATTACAGATGGGTAAGAGATCTCAGGGTCGGCCTCTACTACGATACAAAGATGTGTGTAAGCGGGACATGATTGATACAGGCATTGATAATGCACATTGGGAGCAAGTCGCCGCTGAACGTGTTGCATGGAGGGCAAATATCAGAAATGGAATAAAGTCAAAGGAGAAAATTATTGCAGAAAAGTCACACACCAAGCGTTTGAGACGTAAGATGGTGCATGATGGTGGAAATGACCACGTGTTCACATGCACCCACTGTGAATGGACATTTACAGCGCAAATTGGCCTTATCAGTCACACTCGATACCGCCATAGTTAAAAGTTATTATGCCTTTTTAAAGCACAAACTATCGTCTGTCAAGACGGCAAGGTGCCAATGATGATGATATATACAACGGGGCTTCAAATGAAAACCTTAAATGACTTTTGGGTGAATATATTCTGAAAAAGTAAAGAACAAATGTATCATTTTTCGATGTAGTTACCACTGCATACAATGCAAGTCCTTCAGCGCCGATAAAGTGCTTGGATTCCTGTAGAAAATTCCTGGGGTCGCTACTCTGTGTGCCTGAGCCGGTCGTAAAGAGTCTGTCACAAAAGTCACACCATTGTGAAACTTCCTACTACACTCATACACTTGCTGGACTGACAGGCATGCATCACCATACTGGACCTTCATTTGCAGATGAATGTCTATAGGTTTCACCCCTTCACTGATCAAACAAGAGACAATAGAACACTGCTCCTCTTTGGTGCATGTCAAAAGTGTGGTGGCCATATTTAAACTGTCTTTATGATGTCACCATGTTTTTCTGCACCAGGATGCCATGTGTGTAACACTCTTGACATTCTCAACAAAAATATTGACAGGTTACAAGACAATGGCATGGTTATTGTAATTTCTATCACACTTTTAAAGTTTTCATTTAAAGCCCCCTCGTAACTCTGCAGTATGCACCTTAGATGACATGAAATATGCCAGGCAGTAAATCTTGCAACATATTGTTAGTGGCTTCTGTTTTTAAATTCAAAATAAATGAACAAATTAGGAAGAACTTGGAAGCAACAGAGATGTGGTTTCTAAGACGAATGTTGCAAATTCATGGACTAACGACGATTGCCTGAAAGAGGCTAATGAAACTAGAACATTATATACAACAATAAGAAAGAGACAAACAGCTTTCTTTGGTCATGTGATGAGAAGAGAGGCATTGGAGAACATCGCAACCACTTTAAAGATTGAGGAAAAGAGAGGCAGAGGCTGACCAAGAGAAATGATGCTGGATGGATTGAGTCTGTGGCATGGAGGAATATCAGCAGCAGAGTTGATCCAGAACACCAATGACTGAGATATATGGAGTGACATGAATGCCTACGCCAGCTGTCATGACATTTGATAATATAATCATGATAAAGGGGAAACACTGTTTGGAATGTCAGAAATAGAGAAGATAACCAGGTTTACATCTCCTGTCAGAAAACTGCTAAAAATATGTCAGGTCTGTAAAGTGCCAATAAATCCAACTGCTGCCTGTTTGCTTTGCCACCTTGACAACCCATCCAGCCACATCTCCATCTAATGGTTCTAACACCATCAATCTTCCTGGTTTCATTTCTTTTACAAAATGTGACCAAACAAGAACATTTATCCTGGCAGAATTAGCTTACCTTTCCCTTTAAGGTCACTTTTACAAAATGAGGTTGCACATCACAGTCTACCAGTGAAGTATCCAAGTGCCTTATTAAAATGTACAAATGTTTTTCCAAATGACAGTCATCATAGAATAATAAGAAAAGACATAATAATTTACCTCAAAAGATGCAAACACATTTAAGGTATTTTAAGTTGTGGATACCAATGAATGGGATTTCAAAAAATACTAATAATAGTGGATTACTTGTTTTTATAGTTTGAATTTTGTTTTTGACCAAAAAAAAATGTTATAGTGTTACATTTTCATTTTTGCAGATAAGGTTATTGAGCTATTATAACAATCATCATCATCATCATCCAGTGGCTTGTCCAGTGCAAAACTCCCCTCCCCCTCCCACCATTTTTGACCTTTCCTCTTTCATAAACTAGATGTTCTGTCTCTGTTGCTGTCATATGCAAATTGACATCTTGAATCCATCTGCAATGTGATCTTCCTCTTCTCCACTCCACCAGTACACCTCGCTCAATAGTGATCTTGTCCAGACATTTAAGTCTTTTTACATGTAAAATATGTAAATATGTAATTTTCCTCAATTCTGCTTGTCTAAATAATTAATCTTCTTCAATATTGAGTTCTTGTTGAGTAGATGTCTTTTCTTATATCCATATTTCTTTGAGTCTTCGAGGCATCTGTAAAGAAAGTAGCCTGTTATTTCTTTCCTTCTTGGCAGTGACCCTACTGATCAGTGGCCATAGCCATAGTCTCTATCAACAGCTCTTCTGCCTACCGCTGTGAACTTGAAACCATAAATAACTTCCTGTTGATTGCTTTCAAGCACAATCAACGATTGACACATCATGTCATGTTACCCTGTTCACCTTGCCCAAGGACTAGGAGATGCTGTACTTCTTTAACAGAAGACTACCCCTACCTGGCCACCCCAAACATATTTCTGACTAGAATTAATAAACTACTCCCTTGATGTTGAGAAATATTATAGTATAGATTATTAAGTTACATTTTCAGTGTATATAATAATTAATGATCAAACAGATCACATCATATTAATTAAAAATATTACTCAATATATTTTTTTCACAGAAAGAAAATGAAAGTGCAATTTTACAAATAGTTATTACTTACTTAAAAACAGCAACATCCAAAATAATATTCTCATTATTCTCCGTCAGAGAAAAATCGACCCTGAAAACAGGATTTAAAAAAAGTAGCATTTAAGGAAAATGTAAAAAAAATAATGAAGGCAACTGAAACTATATTGAACTTAACCAAGAAATTAAATGTCAAATTGTTTAAAAATTGCTCATTGCAGATGTGCGTTTGAAAGAAATGCCAGTTGTATGGTAAAATTGAATTGCAAAGATCAAAGGACATCAAAAACACTGCAAGTAAAAAGACACAACTTAAACTAAACAACCCAAAAGCAAAAGATATAGTCATGATGTAGAAAAATATAGCAACTCAGAGTGTACAGTGACAGCAAATATAATAACATTGAAAGAAGTAGAGAGATTCAATAATGAGGATCAATGATAGCTACAGTATGATAAACTAACACATAAATAGCAATGTTTATCTGATATATGGGCTTTAGCTTGTCCATTCTCTGACAAATCAATGTAGCAGGAGTTCCAATTAATAGGATATGTTGCACTGCGCACCACAGCAGAAAAACCCATTGAAGACACAAATGCATACTTCAGAGATTCAGTGCAAATATGAGGAGCTTTGCATTTTCCTAGTTTCCATTTTCTCTTGTTACTCCTTCATAGTCAGAGCAAAGACATATGGCTAGCCCCTTGTAATTTGTTTCAAACCAAAAAAGTAATGGAAAAGAATGGTGATTAGGAACAAAATAAAATCATACATCTTTGTTAACAACCACTAATAACTATTATCATTAAATTAAACAGTACAACAAGTCTTGGTTATATCAAATGAATAGTCAAACAACAACATATTATTTCAAATTCGCCAAGAATAACTGCAACAAGTTCAAGTAAAAATATACAATAAAATGTCATATAATTTATAAAGTATTTAATAAAGTAAAGTGGAACGGGTCAGCTTTGGAAGAACACAACAAATGACAGAGCGGATGTTGTGATGACAGAATCTTCAGCAAATAAAAACAAGCAATGGCAGATAACATTTAAACTACATTAAGTGATACTTATCTGATCACATTACTAGTCATGTAATAAGACAGGTTTACTATGAATTAATCAAGTGCCACTTTACAATGAAAAATTGATCTCCAACACTTTACTGTCTTTCACTCTGGTGGTAGACTCTGATTGACTGCTGTTCATCCATCTTTTGATGATATCCTCCCATTTGAACAACTGTCAACCCTTCGCTTGTCTGGCTTCAACTGTTCCCACCAAAGTATGGGTATATCATAATGTTGTTATACTGGCATTCATTTATCTTTGTCCCTTATAGCTATAATTTTGTCTTTTAACTTTATGGATTAGCTTTTCATAAATATAAACTGAAAGGATTATGTACTTACTTTGGTTCATTTACATTGAAAGGGCGTCCATCATCAGCAAATAATCTTCTAGGTGCCACTTTTTCTGACTCACTCCTGAAATTTGAAATAATCATAAAATATGATGTCATGATAATTGTTATTAACTCTAGCTGTCCCAAGCATTACATCATGAATGATTGGCCATTCTTCATGTGTACCTGTTAACACAACATGTGAATGGCCATTCTTCATGTGTATCAATTAACATGTCATGTGATTGGCCATTCTTCATGTGTACCAATTAACATGGCATGTGATTGGCCATTCTTCATGTGTACCAGTCAACATGGCATGTGATTGACCATTCTTCATGTGTACCAATTAACATGGCATGTGATTGGCCATTCTTCATGTGTACCAGTCAACATGGCATTGATTGGCCATTCTTCATGTGTACCAATTAACATGTCATGTGATTGGCCATTCTTCATGTGTACCAGTCAACATGGCATGTGATTGGCCATTCTTCATGTGTACCAGTTAACATGTCATGTGATTAGCCATTGTCTATCAAGCCTGTGTCCTTAGTACTCTTCTCTATGGCAGTGAAACCTGGACAACTTACTCACACCAAGAGAACAATTTAAACAGCTTTCATATGCGGTGTCTGCGAAGAATTCTTGGTATTAAGTGGCAAGACAAAATCACAAATACTGAAGTATTGGAAAGATCAGGTTGTGTGACAGTTTATTCCATGCTCAGTCTTCGTAGACTTAGATGGATAGGACATCTTAGGAGGATGGATGATGGTAGAATACCAAAGGATATCTTTTTTGGTGAATTACAGATGGGTAAGAGATCTCAGGGTCGGCCTCTACTACGATACAAAGATGTGTGTAAGCGGGACATGATTGATACAGGCATTGATAATGCACATTGGGAGCAAGTCGCCGCTGAACGTGTTGCATGGAGGGCAAATATCAGAAATGGAATAAAGTCAAAGGAGAAAATTATTGCAGAAAAGTCACACAACAAGCGTTTGAGACGTAAGATGGTGCATGATGGTGGAAATGACCACGTGTTCACATGCACCCACTGTGAACGGACATTTACAGCGCAAATTGGCCTTATCAGTCACACTCGCTACCGCCATAGTTAAAAGTTATTATGCCTTTTTAAAGCACAAACTATCGTCTGTCAAGACGGCAAGGTGCCAATGGATGGATTAGCCATTCATGTGTACCAATTAACATGTCATGTGACTAGCCATTCTTCATGTGTACCAGTTAATATGACATGTGATTGGCCATTCTTTACATGTACCAGTTAACATTACATGTGATTGGCCATTCTTCATGTTTTCTTCAAGGGAGTCTCTGTGGCGAAATGGTCAAGCTGTTTGACTTTGGCTCCAAAGGTTGTGGGTTCGATTCTGGGCCGCGTCCATCGGTTCACAAGTGAAATTTATCGGAGACTCCTGTGGGTCACCGCTAGAGCTACGGAGTTAGTGCTTTGAGCAACGTTTTCCAAGCTGCGGAAAGAAACCGACCTGGGATAAAATCCCGGTGCAATGAAGTCGATCCTGTCAAATTTTTTTTTTTTCATGTGTACCAGTTAACACGACATGTGATTGGCCATTCTTTCCACGTACCAGTTAACATGACATGTGATTGGCCATTCTTCATGTGCATCAGTTAACATGACATGTGATATGTCATTCTTCAAACGATGGCATGGAGAAATATCATCAGTAGAATTGATCTAGAACACCAACGAAGAGATCTGTTCAACGACATGAACACCCACTTTGCAAGACTTGTGATGATGATAATTATTTCCTTTGCATTAGTAGGTCTTACTGTACTTCCTATGCGGTGTTCATGAGAAGCTGAAATATTTCAGAATTATACTTGTAACGTAAATGCTTTCAACGTTAATTATAATACCCCCTCTGCGCATTGGATTGAAGTTTGTTGACAATAAAATTGCTTAAACTTGTGGGGAAAATATGACCAACACAGCTAAGTCCTAGCCAGCCTGTGTGTGCTGTGGTGAATCATGACTTTGTTACATCCTAATATGACTGTCTGAATATGTAAATTTCCAGCACTGGTCTTGCGCTTCCCTTGGCTTCTGAGCTTGGAGAGGGAAAGGAAAGCTGTAACACAGTCCCAAGGTGGCTACTTCAGTACTGGGTGGAGAAAGAGTCTCTACACCAACTTCACTTTGATTAATCAAGTCCATTTCAGGGTTCAGACACCCTGAATGCCAATGAATGCATTGAACTTAAGAGCTAAAACTAGTCCTCCAGAGGATTTACAACCAACCTTGCAACCAACATTGTGACTTACTGTAGCATGTCAGCATAAGAACAAGAATAAGTAATCTGTACATACTGTTTTTCTTCTCTTTTCTTCATTTCTTTCATATGATTGTGCACTTCAAGTCTACTTTCAGGCGTGTATCCTGTCTTTTGATTCCAGAACCTGTTTGAAACAAGTTAATACAAATTAATCAGCAAGAAATACTTTTTCGCTTATAGTTAACTAATTCAGTATATAAGGCTTTCATAGCCACAAACTTTGAATATCTTGGCTCCATAACTGAAACACTGGGGACTGTTCAACAGAAATTAGAAGGAGACTGGTGATAGCAATACAGAAGTTAACCAGTTTGAAGAGCCTAAGAAACAACACCAGCAAACAAATCAATGAAAAACTGTTGAGGTAGGTCAGCATGACCAAATGGATAAGAATGCGTGTTCTTAACAACATCCGGTGTGCTGATGCTGAGGTTAGGGGTTCAACCCTTATACCAGATAGTTGGATTAAAATGTTGACCTATCGTCCTTGACTTGGGGATGTAAATTAAAAGTACCTTTGAAGTCGGAGTGGGTTTGCCTAACGGCCACGGACACTGTTATTAGGAAAAGCTAATCCACATGCAAAATTCAGCTCAGCACTACTAGAAGTAGTGTGTATGGACTACACTTGAGTTCAAAGCAAGCCAGTGCAAAAACATAACAAAAACACACTTTTGAGAACATGTCACTTTTGTATGGCAACATACAGATGTGAGTCATAGACCATTCCACAATAACTCAAGAAATAGATGAGTCATAGACCATTCCACAATAACTAAAGACATATATCTATGACTTAACCCTACCAGACCGCTGTACCAATTTTTCGGTAATTTCCTAATCTGCTGCTATATCGCTGAACCTAATTTTCGGTATTTTGCCTAGAACGTGAAAAAAATGCGTCACAAACTAAATATAACCAACCAATCGTGGTCAAACCTCATGGTTAGCCATTGCAAATGTCTGCTACCATATGTTTGAATTGACTTTGTGTGTAACGCGAAAAAATTCTGAAAATTCACAATGAAACGAGCGGCTGATAAACCAAGCACTTCAACAAGAAAGAGAAGTAGGTCTAGGCTTTTCACAGTTCAACAGGTGATCGATACTTTGGTTTATTCAGACTGGATTGGCACACAAATGTGGAATATTGGCGCTAGATGAAAGGCTGACCTATTTTCTACAATGTCTCCAAGTTACATCTTATTCTAAAAACTTGTTTGCATGTAACTAACATTTTTCTATATCATGTTGGTTTTTTTCTCTTTAATGCTCAGGAACCCAGGTAATAGGGACAGTTAGGTTCAGTGCCTCAGGTCTGGTAGGGTTAAATGTTACTGACAAATTCTTAGAGTATTGTGGCTCCAGAAGATGACCAACTGATATAATATAAGACAACTAGCTTACAAACAGCAGTATTTCTCACAAGCTGAAATACTCTGACCATATTAAATATCACAGTGTTTTTTTTTTTTTAAAAGCAGTAATGGATGGGATGATTGCTGAAAGAAGAGGCACAGAAGTATGAAGTGATGCACAGAAAGACACACAGTCTGGATCAAGCAGAGAGGACATTAAGGGAGAACATGGATGGAGCTGAAAGAGATAGTAATAGATAGGACAGCTTAGTAAAGATTGGTTAAGAATAATTTCCATCTGGACTGTCTAAAGAAACAGCTGAACATTAAGATAAGATAATATCATCACACATGTGGAAGTTTTCATAAATATTTATAAAATTCTTGCAAATATTAACTCAAATGGACTGATTATGTTATTCACGTACCAAATAAGTGGCACCCATAGAAAATATTCTATGGCAAACTTAACCCAGGAAAACAAGCTCAACCCAGGAAAACAAGCTCACAGGAGACCACAAAAACAATAGTGGCACCCTGAATGTCACAATGGAGAACTGTGACATTGACCTTGAAAATAGGGAGAATATTGCAGCTGACAGCTGTGCTTTCTTCTTACTCTCCAGACCTTGGAACTCCTATTAGAGTATAGGCTCACAGTCAAGCATGTAAAGTCTTTTATAGGCCAGTCATGATTGGTTGGTTGGATGTTGGCTAATGTAACAACATTATGATATATCCATACTATGGTGTGAGATAGCCAGCCCCAGACCAGCCCTCAGTTATCATCTTGTACAGCATGCTCAAGGTGTCAACTGTATTACTATTCTTTACTCTCCCTTTGAAGCCCCATCAATACATGTGGAATAGCTACGCCTGATGTAGTGAAATCTTTACTGGTGCAACGGCTCTGGAGCAGTGTCAAGAATCTAAGCGGTGGTATGCTATACAAAAATAAACAAGTTGAGTTATGACAGTCAACATTTCACTGACCTCATTGTAACAAACTTTTACAGTTTCAGATAATTCACAACCATCATCAAACCAAACCAAGGATTAATAGATAACAATATGATCCTCTTCAAATGATCATAGACAAACGACACTGTATAATATGTTATATTTTACTAATCATTAGGTATAATACTAAATGTGTAAGACCTTTTACATGCCATACAAGGGCACTGGGCACATGGTGCTAGACCCATATCGTTATACACCAATCAGCACTCGGTGGGTGATGTGAACAGTGTAATTCTGGCTGCATTTACTTCCACAGATATTTCCAGGTACCTATATTAGCTGGGTAGATCTAGGAGTCCAGATCGATTTTAAAAATCAATCCTGTTGCAAATTCTAACCCATGACCACTGGGCTGGACAGCAGATGTCTAATCACTACGCTACTGTGGTTCCTGCATAATATTATAGCGAAAATGTAAAATTAAAGGGATGCCATTTTTTTATGTTTATTCATAATTCCAGCCACAGTGTAAAATAATTATGCATGGAAGCAGCTAAAAAGTGATTTATGCTTGCAAATCATAGACATGCGCAAATCTACAATACTGCTTTCTGACATATAATGTATTTATAAATAAAATAATTAACAAATTACATTGCACAATGACAAACACATTTCTATCAGAGGGCTTTGGTGGTATTTCTATCTATATTTCTAGATCACTTTAATGTGCATATTTGTGTAAGAAACACTAGCTAAACATAATATGTTTCGAAAAAGTAAACTACAATGCCCATTCATTTCTCTGTATTCTTCAGATTTAATAAATAACCTTAGATGAATAAAAATTATATATAGAATCAGTTAGGGTCGCTTTCAATAACTGATATCTTTCAATAAATATATCTACTACTGAGTGCTGATTGGTCAATAAAAATATGTTTCTAGCACCATATGCCCAATGCCCCTGAAAGTGTGTAAAAGGGTCTGTTATTTTTTTTTACTTACTTGCTTCAAGGCAATGTGATTCATTTACACAGTTAAAGTCATTCATTCATACACACAGATACACTGGAACTTTTCTTGAAATAATTGTAAATGTAAATACAGTGCAAACCATTTAAGGTGATCTCAGATGTGAGTTTCTGTTGTGAAGAACAATATTGTATTCTTCTTCTTCTTCTTCAGCATTCCGAGCCATTGAGATTCTTTGCTGCAGATACAAGCCATCTCCATTCGTCTCTCTGGTTGACTTTCTCTTGCCAGTCGCTGATTCCAAGTGTTTGTAGGTCTGTATGTATATTATCTCTCCACCGTTTTCTTAGTCTACCTCGTGGTCTACGGTCATTTATTTCCTGAGTGTAAGCGAGTTTTGTTTCCCTATTTATCTTCCATTCTTTCTATATGCCCCAGCCATTGCAGTCTATTAGCCTTCATTATACCAGTGATTAGCGGGGACTTAAACATATCATAAATGTCTTTGTTGATTCTTCTTTTCCACTCTCCACTTTGTGTATCCCTAATTGGCCCAAAGATGCGTCTTAAAACTTTGTTCTCAAAGGTTTGTAACAAGGCTTCGTCTCCTTTAGTTGTACTCCAGGTTTCAGAGCCATACAGCACAACTGTTCTAATCACTGTTTTGTATATTGTGATCTTGGTGTTACGAGATAGCGCATTTGAGTTTAGCAGATTTTTTAGTGCATAGTATATCTTATTTCCAGAGTTGATTCCAGAGTTGATATTGTATTGTGCGTTGTAAATACATTACTATATACTTCACTCTTATAAGAGGAATTTCCAATAAGAAAAACTATTTTTTGGGTCCCAGGTGAGTTCGCCTTATCAGGTCTGCACTGTATTAGGTAATACAAGGAACTCAACTGCTGTTTACTTCAACAAATACTCATTATTAATTAACATATTTGTAAATGAGGACTAAAATAAGAAAAGAAGAAGTACGTAATTATATTCATTTATGACTTCAAAGCCTTAATAGTTATACCACACTAAATTCAAATATGTTTCTTGCATTTCTCTGTAAAAGCAATTTTCTTACTCAGTAATTTTGTCTTCATCAGTTTTCTCATCTTGCTTTATCTGTTTACATTCTTTTTCTTTTATGTCTCTGAAAAATACAATACAATTATATAAAAATAAAATTCAATTCAAACATAGACAGATGACAGAAAAGAAGTTCAGATAGTAAATACATAATAAATCTATCTAATTTTAATAACACTCTGTTGCTTTCATCATCCTCATCAGCATCATAAAGTGCCTTGTTAACTGACTTGGATGATCAATCTTCTCCACAGCTCTAATTGTACAATGAGCACAATGTATCAATTAATGTGCTGATATCTGTAATACCATTGTATTAATATGCTGATGTTTGTTAATACCACTGTATTTATTACTGTAACAAATATTCTCACATTTAATTTCTCAATTTTTTTTTTTCAAATTAAAAACAAATTTATATACAATTGACTGTTTATTTACATGAAATGTTGCTAATAATATTTCAGCTGTCACTAATGCTTGCTTCAAAATAACATTAAAAAACACATCCCTAGTTTTGGTCTGCACTCAATGAAGATAAAGAAGGAGTAGAAATGAGAGAACACACCAGATAACACAATCGTAAATCATTGTTGATATAAAGATTTGCACCTGCTGCTTCCAAATAACATCAGGGCCTCACTGATGGAACAGGTGTACTCTAATGCATAGTCAACTAGACACTTCAACAAATGGGGTCGCCACAGCTGAATCCATCATCATCATCTGAATGCACAAGTATGCAATATATACAGAATTTATATCCAGTGATTGTTTTAGGGACAAAAATACAGACCTGATTCAAGACTGCTGATCAATCCAGATGGCAAACCATGATTTTAAATAACAACTACTTCAAAGAATAGAATAGAATAAGATGATTTAACACTTGTCTAGTGGAGATGGAATTAAAAATTAACTAGGTCAGATATGTATCATAAACAATTAACAAGTACATTCTTTTCTTTTTCTTTCTTTCAGATTTGGTTAATATAACAAATATTTAGGATATAACAAGTTAATGTGTGTGTTACTAATTGCCAAAGAAACAAAATAGACTGTTCTATGAGGGGAAGTCATTAAGTAACAGGAATTGTATGAATAACCTTATTACAATAATGTGAACCAGAAATTTTGTGTGCATTATATTCCAAAGAAGTCCCCCTACCTAGCGAGACATTTTGTCCACCTGTCCACTAGCTGGTTGATGCCTTTTAGGTTTTGGGTGTGGCCTTAAACTAATTTTGCACCGCCTCATTACTTCGTCATCCACAAACCTCTGACCATGCAAATGTTCTTTCCTGGATCCAACAAACAAAAGTCTGATGGCATCAAGTCTGGACTTTATGTTTGATGTTTCAAGATGCCATAATTCAGAGCATGTAGTAGTATCCCTGTATACACAGCTGTATCAGGGTGGGCATTGCTTTGCAGCAATAATACTCCTTATGAGAGGAGCTCCAATGTTTTGGTCCATCACGGACTTTAGTGTTTCTTTTCCTGGAAAAGCATGATTATAGGGCCCTTGATATCACATAAGATGGTCATCATGACTTTCCCCACAAATTCCTGCATTTTGAATTGTTTTAGATTGTGTCTTCCATCTTGACATCTTTTTACCTATTCACACTCTCCTCTGACTGAAACAACTGTCCTCATACTAAACCATCATTCTTCTGAAGATTTCACAAGGTTTCACACCCTGTGATCCAAAAAACAAATAACACCTTGTTATTGTTCCATAGTGCAAGTTCATAGTGTGGTGGCCATTTTGTAATTACTATTGCATGTGTTCAAACTGCTAAATCCTCACAACCTCCACATGAGGTATTGCTTAAGAGCCAGTTTGTGTCTTGAAATAAGATTTTCCATTGACCATATTCATACTTTCAGGCACTTTGTAACAAAATTCCTGTTACGTAATAACTTTCCCTCGTATATTACTTAAGTAACAACAAGGTAAATAACAGACATGTCTAACCCCTCATTTATATCTGTGTACCATCTTCCGTTGAAGCCTGGCTTGTTTTCTTTGCTGTCTGCTGGAACACCATGGACATCTGTTTTATTGCTGTTATTTTCACTGTCATCACTGCCATCAATATCCTTAGGGCTAGTCTCTGTATTTTCTTTGTTTATCTTCTCAGCTTTTGCTTTTTGTTTTGCCTGTTATAGTGAGGGAATAAACATTAATACATTATTATCATAAAATCTTGAGCACAGTGCACACTTTTTTGTTCTCTTATCCTCTCTTACGCTTTACATGTGCATATTATATTCATAAAGTAATGTTTCCATTTTCCCCGACAGGCCTATTTTGAGCCTAAATAAAAAAAAATAAACAGTAAAAATTGTGGGTGATAATTCAGTAAATATAAATTTCAGTTAGAGGATAATGAGACATGCATTTTCATAATTCCTGATAGTTTGAAATAGTTGCGGATGATTTGGAAACAGACCGCTTTGCATAGATTTCAATGATATGAGGTGTTGGTTGTTCAGAAAGCAATGGCAAATTACTGAACTAACATTGTCAAGTAAACCAAAACAGCTGATTGCCACATCCTGTAACAGACATGCAACTAATTAACATTTAAAAGTGTAATAACGTTTTTGTCTGCAGAGTTGATTAACTACTCACTTATATATATAGTTAATGATGAGTGCTGACATGTGAACACAACAACTGCTGTTTGAGTAATTGAGTACAGTGACCCTATGTATTTGCAGAAGGACTGACAACATTATAGACATTCTACAGCGACAAAGGATCTTGACAGTCGATACACATGAGAGAAAACTTCCCACAATGCTTGGTTTATTGATTGGTTTGGTTAGTTAGTTGTTTGATTGGTTAGTTGGTAAATCCCCTGCAAGAGTTTTAACGCATAAGACCAATGCATTGATTTGGGTAATTTGAGCCCTAAAAAGGGCTTGCATCTATTGGGATGAAGTTGTAGATATTTCCCTCCCAATCAAACCAGTACTAAGGTATCACCTCCATATGACACAGGGAGGGGGGGGGGGGGGGGGGGGGCATGTTGAAGAGCTCACTTTCCACTTTCCAAGCTTAGAAACAAGCAGAGTGCACAAGGCCAGTACTGAAACTTCACACTTTAGATAGGAATATTAGGATTGCCATGTTCAGGTCATGGAGTACTCAACGCTGATAGTCTAGAGTTTCACGCAGTTCAGCGTGAAGACGAGAAGATTCAGGTGCACGCCTTGCACGAAGATGGCAAGGTAAATTGTAAGTGAGGTGACATCGTCTCCTGGAGGCAATGAATTGGGCTAGAGCCATGGGCCGATTCGGACATGGGTCTGTAGTGCATGTAGCATGGCCATATGCTGTGCCGCTACACCTGTAGTTAGGTTGTGTAGTTATTGTAGACTCTGGGTATTATGTAAATGTTACTGACATATTGTATAAGTGATATTGTGAAATGTCAAATACTTGGAGTCAATATAAGATTTAAAACTGAACCACACTCTGTTATTCGAGCTGTGTTGAGATGCTTTAAAGAGGTAGCTGTTGTGAACTGAGCAGAGCAATAGAGTGAAACAGAACTTAAGACATTGTGAGAAACTGCTATAGTGAGGCGATTGTAGTATCGCCAGGCAGAAGTGTGATAACAGCAGCAACAGATATAGAATATGCATGCACCATCATAGCTGTCGCAAACTGGTCAGAGATTCTGCAACCAGTGCTCGTAGAATATTCATGACACACCAAACAAAATATATATATATGTCCGAGCATCGCAACCTAAAATCACAAGCCCCAATCATCGATCCATATCTTTAGATAGCTGGCAGGATATAACTACTATGTTATAATTCAGCACAGCACAGACTAGCTGGTGTTAAATCTTGGTTGGTTGGTAAAACAACTAAGCAATTGCCATCAGTCCACCAGAGGACAGATTTTATTCTTCATCTTTCTTTCAAGAGGAGCACATCACGCCTAGTTACTCACCTCAAAGGTCAGTGTGTCTGATACCAGCATGCATTTGAGTAAGGTGTGCTTCTTCTAGATAGATTCCATCTAAGGTCATGGGCTCCATCAATTCGTGGGTATGTTTTCTTTTATAACATTTTTACCATGGCAGCAACCTTACTCTTAGTGATTTCCAACTGCCATGGGATATTTTTACATGTACATATGGGATCTCCTATTTTTTTTGTCCTTGTTAGTTAGTTAGTTAGTTAGTCGCAGTTCCAACTTCACAGCAACGGGTCGTCCCCATTATGCTCCGTTCCTGTGCCATTGAATAACACACAAAATGCTCCCCACTGCCCAATGTGAAAAGTGGAAATGATCTCATTACCCAAGAAATCAAAGGGTATTATGTTATATCATTAGACACCAATAGTTCTTGTAAATAATCCCAGCCCTGTGCTGGGATACAACCAGGTACCCTCTGAGCCTGAACTGTAACTTTTAAGCCAAGGCCCCATCCCCAGAGGATAGATAAGACAAGACAAAGGAAATGTGAATATAAATATCTATGTCATATTAAATGTGAATAGCTATTTGAAATTTAATGAAGTGGCTCTCATAAAACAGTTGGGAGGTAAGATATGAGGGTTGTTTAGAAAGTAATGGACCACATCATTTTTCTCAGCTAATAATGACGATAGAAGAATGAAATTTTGCTCACTTCAAATATGGCATATATCAATTGTGTGCACCAAATTGCAACCCAACCGGCCAAATAATATGGCCGCCATAAACTGTTGAAATGGAGCATGTTATCAACTTACGTTATAAGCAGCGAATTGTGATAGAATTTCTCGTTGCAAAGAAGGAAACATGTATGGAAGTTTTACAGTCGACAGGAGTACAGTCAGTCGTTGGGTTCAGCAAATCAAAGAGTCAGGAAGTGGAGACATGGAGCTACTTGATCAGTCACACTGTGGACATCCTGCCACAGTCACCAACACAGAAATGTTGAAATGTGCTGAGGGAATTATTCTTACTGATAGGTAACAATTGACCTTACAGCTGTCAGCCAGCAATGGTAGGGTGAATGCAGTTATAAAAACTCTCAGATTTTCTAATGCTTGCACAAGATGGGTTTCTCAAAGTCTCACAAGTGACCACTGATTGCAAAGGAAAGCAATTTCTTTTGAATTGTTGGAGAGTTTCAATGATGTTGGAGATAATATTTTGGCTAAGATAGTTACAGGTGACAAAGCCTGGGTGAATCATTTTGAACATGAAACAAAAAGATACTCAATGGAGTGGCATCATCTGCAATTACCAAAAAGAAAGAAATTCAAGACAACTACTTCCGCTGGAAAGGTCTTGATCAATGTCTTGTGGGACATTGAAGGTGTGATTCTTGTGGATGTTATGCCGAGAGGAGAGACAATCACTTCACAAGCTTACATTAAGACATTGAAAAAACTAAATCAATGTTTTCACAGTTTGGCAGCACAAGAATCCAGCAGACCTGCCTCTCCTTCATGTCAATGTGTGCTCACACAAGTCTGGCAACATAGGAAGCAATCGTCAAATTTGGTTGGATTGTACTACCCCATCCATGCTATAGTCCCAGTTTGACAGCCTCTGATTTTTATCTATTTGGTTCACTTAGAGAGGCTAGGATTATTGTTTCACTTCAAATAGATATTATAATATAGGATAGCAGCAAATTAGAATCTATACCTTACTCAGCCTTCTGCCTTGTCCTCTGATGTTAGGTAGGATCTAGGGTACAATATAATACATAACTATAACAATAACACATGGATACCAACCCTCTTCTTCCTGTAAGTTTCTTGCTGCTCCAGAATTCTTCCTCTGATATAAGGTAGATTCTGGAAAAGAAATATAACATGTAATCATCATGTGACCTGTCAATTGGATAAGGCATGCATGCAATTCCACATATTGAGTGAAACCAAAAGGCAATTACAATAAACTACAATAATTCATTAACTGTTGTTTGTGCAAAACAGACATCATGAGTTGAGGAAAAGACACTGGCACTGACTGGGACAGGATTTAAACTAGAAAGACCTTTCCCTTGAATCAACAGGGCAAAATAGAAACACACAGAGGAAAGATCTAGAGACAGAAAAGAATCATATGGTAAGAACATGGACAGGGTTGTAAACATTGGCTAAAGATAAGAGGGCTTGGCATGAGTTGATTGAGGGTCTATGCTTCTTTGGGGGATAAAAGACAGAAGAATGTCGGTTCCCAAAAACAATCAATCAATCAATCAATAAAAGACAGAAGAATATTGACACATATTGACACAACTACCATCATGACACTCTGATCTTTGTATAACTAAATGTAAATTAAACACTGTAAAAAAATAGCTTTGTATTGATAATATTTATTATGTGTTTACATTATTGTATGCCTGATTGTATGTATATCAACAAATTCACATTACCTGGATAGCTTTAATTCTTTCTGATCTTTCAATCTCAATGCCATCCAGCCTCTGAAACACACACATTGACATCAAATGTAAATTACGACTTTTTCAAAATGCAAAAATGTCATGAAATAAGCTACAAAAATGTCATAACATCTCCACTACTTTAAATAATGCATATTGTACTTGTACTGACACCTTGCCATCTTGGCAGACGATAGTTTGTTACACTGTGCTTCATAACTACAATCTATGGCAGTAGCACAAAGCCTGGGCTGAAATGTAGAAACCACATGTTTCCCATGCAGCATGATTCTTCTCTCAGCCTGCCTATTTTACTCCAGAAGAAAGGTAACACTAATACATCTGGAACAAGACAAGCTGCAGAAGCTGCCGGATCAGCAAAGCAATGCTCTAACAGTCTATCTGCCAGAGCTTTGATCCTAGACCAGTTGCCAACCAAGGCTTAGGGCGTAGTCTGCCCTGCCACAACATTTAGTCTTTAGATTGCATTTCCTCGCACCAGGATAAGCTTGTGCCCTTCAAATTGCACTCTTCCGCTCTAAACCATTGGCACAATGCGGGGTGTCGAGTTTGGTAAGTGCCGCCCAGCATTTGGCACTAACAGAAAGCAGGCAGTACTACTGTCATGCGGTAACTCAGTCATATAATTTATACAATATAATAAATTATATAATATAATTATTAACTTATTCAACAAGTAGTAGAATATCCACTGACAAAAAATATAAAATTAGGAGGTTTCTGATCATCAGAAGTTGACTTTCCATTAGTTGTTTCAGACCCTTTAATGCCATAACACTCTAGGTGGCAGGTCCATGTGGGTCATGACTCCCAAGTGTCTTTTTATGGTGTATATCCCCACACATACTCCTAAAAACCAGCTTTTAAAAGCCAATAATAAATCACTATTAAATTCTGTCCCATTGCACCACTTCTATTGGTGCTGTCATGAATACCGCCATGCAGATATGATTAATCTGGCACCTCATGGCACATAAATGACCTTCAGGATGGGACAGATATGCAAATCCATTTACCATGCTAATGTAGTGGTTGGGTTGGTGCACTTATCAGTAATCAAATAGTCTGGAGTTTTATTCACAATGCTGCCTCTCTTTTGCTTTTCATCTCCCAATAGAGTATAGGGCCTCAGCCAACTCGTGCCAAGCCCTTTGTAGACTTGTTCATGATTGGTTGATTTTGCAGCTAAAGTTTTCTATGGGATGAGAAAGCCAGCCTCACACCAACCTGCCTTAGTCACTGCTTACAACCTGCTGACCTGCATGGTAGGTTGCAGTGTAAGTATTTTCTGCTTGTCCCCAGTAACACACAGATGTTGATTCATGCTGCTGGCATGGGTGTATTCCAATCCAGTCAAATGAAATAGTCGTAGAGATATTTCTGGGAAGGGGGTCTCAGTGGGAAAGTGGTCAAACTGCCTGTCTCATGCTATGTTTTTTAACTCTATCATTTGGTTCACTAAAATAATTTTAAGAAAAGGACATCTTAGGGGTTGTCACTGGAGCTGTGGAGTTCATGTTCTGTATCAAAATTTCAGCAGGATACTGCAGAAAGAAGGCCAACAATTTTGGATTGGATCTGGTGCATTGAAGCCAGTTCTCTTGCCTTAAAGAAACTGTCATTTACTGCCTATAGTGAAATATGACAATTCAGTTTAAGTCATATCACATTATACCTGCGGATATTTGTTAAAATTTAAACCACACTATTTTATCAAATTTGTTGCCAACAATGCTTGTATTAATCTCTAGCTCAGTTATGATTCCCTGGTCAACCCCAGGCTAAAATAGCTACCAGGTCCTGGATAGTAAAGATGGTCAGTGTGACACTGACCACATCACCCATTGAGTGTCAACTGGTCTATGAAAATAAGGGACCAACATCACAGACCCAATATGTCTCAAGGTACCATTACTTTTTTGTTTTTACAACAACTATGTTTAATTGCTGAGTTTGTTAAAATAAGCTGAGCAGCTGATGAGTAAAAATGTGTATTGCCAGATTGAAATGTCACATGATCTAATGGTAATGTACAGGGGTATGTAGTTAAACAATAATTATAATCTAGTCATGAGTGCCGCTGGTAGAAAAATAAATGTCAATTAAATAAATGTAAGCTAATGACACTTATAAGCTCATTCTTAGCAAGGAACTGCCTATGTCATGATCAAACCAAATAAAGTTAGCTGAAGGTCCTTTACAGAAAGTTGTAATCAACCCCAGTATTTATTAGCTTTTTTGTGATTTAGTAGGCAATTTTACGTGCAACAATTTGCCATTGATTTCTGAACGACTGACACTCATTACATCAAAATCAATGCAAAGCGATCTGCTTCCAAACGCACTGCTGCTGATTTCAAACCCTTGTAGAGGAATGGTCAAACTGTGATCACTAACCCCTTGGTGCAAACTAAGCCTGAACTATACAAAAATGAAATGTGCTATTCTAACCTGTAAACAATATAAAATAACACAAAGTAATGCAGCTTTACAAAAGACAATTTCAGAAAACATAGGACATTGCAGCGACTAGCCTTTATCAGCAAAATAAATAAACAAAACACAACATATAAACATGGGGAAGACTACATTAAGGCATAATAACCATTTGAGAAGAATGGAAAGATGAAAAAATGAGAGCAATGAAAAGAAAGAATTTCAGAGCCTGGAATTCTGAGATAAGTCGCACATTTTGCTCATTTGTCATTCTATTTTTAAAATTTTCATTTGATTGTTCTGTTTTTCCCCACCTTTCCATTCTTCTCATTTGCTTATTATGCCTTAATATAGTCAGTGTAGTGTCTTCCCTATGTTTATATGTTGTGTTTTGTTTATTTGTTTTCTAACAAAGGTTAATCACCACAAAGTCCTATGTTTTCCATAACTGTGTTCTCTAAAGCTGCACTACTTTGTATTATTTTATATTGTTTACATGTCCACAGTTTTACCGCAGTTCCTCTAATTTTATTCATATTTCTTACCTGCAACTGTGGAAGAGTTGCAATAACATAATCTCTATAATGCTGAAAATCTGCACCTGGGTTTCCTGTCAGAAACCTGTAAACATATAACAATGTTTGAATATTAACCCTTTATCTAGCAATCCAAATGACTAGAATGGCTATAATCAAATAAACACAGAGAAGAATATTACTAACTAAACCAAAAATACATTTTATCAGAGTGTTATGTTCAGAAACTGCTAAAGATAAACATTAATTACAGTTTATAGTAGATGCTGCAGTAATGCTGTGGTAAGACACTCGCCTGCAGGCCTAGTGGTCATGTTTGAATTAACATCAAGGCAGATTTTAGAAATTCACCTGGGCTCCCTGGTCAATACAGTCTAAAATGGGTACCAAGACAAGTCTTGGGAAGTAAGACAATCAGTGAAATTTGACCAAATTAGCGACTGAGTGCTGATTGGTGTATAAAAATATGGGTCTTTTACTTACAATTTATAGTAAGTAATCAATTTTCAAAGAAGTTCAATTCAGCATTACTTAAATAAGAATATTTTAAAAATAGAAATACATTCACAAAGATTCAAACAAATGTAAGAAAAAATTAAAATTCTTACAATTCTTGGAAATTGTATAGATTCTTTAAACATTCAATTGAGGTAAGTTCTCCAACAAAATTTACTGTCAGATCCAGCTTTTTCAGAGATTCACATCCTGAAAAACAAGTTAATATAGATATGCATCAGCTGTGTGATAAGAGATTCACATCCTGAAAAACAAGTTACCATAGATATGTATCAGCTCTGTGATAAAAGATTCACATCCTGAAAAACAAGTTAACATAGATATGTATCAGCTGTGTGATACTAACTTAAGAATATACATTTATTATTTACATTGCCTGAATTATCACAAAAAATGATGTCAAGCTAGAAGAATGACACGAGAACTTTATATTTTCTTTACTGTTTGTTTGATATTGTTTATTTACAACATGTTGCCTTTTGTTTATGTATTTGTATTGTCTGCAATTTAAAAAAAATGCAATTTACACATGTGGTATAATATAATGATAGTGATAATAATTACATTCATGACATGATGGTGATGAAGGTATAAAGACATTTCTGAGAAGAAAAACAATATAGTTTTAAGACTAGCGTGTCTGGAAAAGGTTGCGACAGAGAAAATAGTGGGAGAGAAGGAGAGAGAGAGAGAGAGAGAGAGAGAGAGAGAGAGAGAGAGAGAGAGAGAGAGAGAGGTGGGGAGGGGGAGAGACACACACAGGTCTACGGAAATACAAGAAATCATATGAGTTAACACAATAACCCAAAAGATGGTCTATGATCAGGCCCATCAACTGGACACGGGATAAGTGTCAAAGGAGAAAACTGGATTGGCTGATGGAATGCTATGATAGACTGTCTGCAATCACACCCACTGAGTGGAGAAAAGAGGATCATGATCACCTGTGGCATGTAGTATGATACAAAATTAATTCATTTATGTTTTGTGTGTTTTTGTTTGATTTATCAAATTCAAACGACTTTATTTCACTCTAAACAATACAAACATTTCAATACACATGAGACACGGCATGAAAATATTTTATTATTTCTTTATACCTTCAAATCTTACCTTCCAAGTTTTCAACTTTCTCTATATTATTTAGAGCCAGATTTAGATATTCCAATTTCTTCAAGCGACTAACATTTTCTGTAACATAATTATAATCAACACATTACAAATGAAGCATTGATATTATAATAATAATGTTTAATGCAAGGCAAATAACAGGTAAGTTAAAATTGTGGGCATACTTTTAGTTCTATTTCAAAAAATAATTTAACACAGGCTGAAGCATGTAAGCACAATATTTTACCTGGTACAATTTCTTTTTTGGGCATTAATTTGGAGTTTGTTCACATTCAGCTACTTAAATTGATTAATACCATGGGATGATTAATCATCTTAGGCAACATCCCATAGCTGCTATGGGTTGGTTTATATACAGTAGTTTTCCTTATGCAACTCCCATTAATCTAATATATAATACAACATGTCTGCTGTCATATTGACAACTTTAAAGTCATAACTGTGACACACCCTTACTCCATATTTTCCGGCACCCATTTTTGTTAGGTCCAAACCTACTTTATTTGGCACTGAATCTGTTACAACCTGGAGAAACATTATCAGCCAAGGCCTAAGCCCAGCCAATCCAAGGTATGGATGTGCTGATCCATGACCTGATTACATTCTAGGTGGCCTCTTACGGAGTTTGTGCTTTATGTGACGATTGTGTGGAAAGAGATCAAGCCATATGGGATAATACCTGGTGCAAAAAAAAGTTAATCCTCTTGTCTTTTAAACCCTTTTTACAGGGAGGAAGGTATGAAACTACAGGGTGTATTATTAATGACTGAGCAGTGTTTAAAAATATTGCCGGTCCAAGTTTTGTATTTACCTATTATGTTGCATGAACTTTACAGAGAGTGCATACAAAACTAGATCCAACAATATTTTCAAACACTGCACAGTCATAAAAATATACCTTATATATGCTGATCCCATCCCAAATGACAACCATCTGTCAAGGCAAGACCAGAACACATATCACTTAATATGTACCTGAACATAATTAAATCACAATAAACTTCAGAGTGCCTGCTTATACTCATAATATATAAAACATCACCTCTTTAAGCATCCAGATCTCACGGATATCAGAACATTGTTACCTCCACCAAAACCAGATAAAAAGAAACACATTATATGGTACCAAGCAATAGCTGGTTAACACTTGCATGTATCACTGCATGGCACTAGGATACGGGGCAAGGGCCAAGTGCCACTAAATCACCAATAACTAAAACAACAATAACCTTAAATGAGAAATCATCTTTGGAGAATACAGAGCTTTATTTCCTCAAGTTCAAAGAAAATTATTTCACCAAAACATTAAAAACAATAATAATAAGAATCATTCTGCTTAGAATAGAGTTTACATATAGTCTTGAATGAGGTATCATAAAGTTTTATTTTGCCAGCTGTACATAACTAAATTGTATCATTTTAAAAAACAAATTATCGAAAAGTACCTCTACTATAATTGTTATAGTATTTTTATGTTTCTCTATATATTAGCAATTTTTAATGTAAAATTTGACATATATGGCAAAACCTACCCAGAAAAATATTCTTATAACAAACTTATGAACAGCATGCAAGTTACAAATTATAAACAGTAATGAAGCTGTTTCATTTAGCAATTCACTGACAGCAGTTAACACTTACCAATTTTTGGAATTAAGTTACTCTGAAGATAGAGAATTTTCAGGTCTCTACACCATTTGTCCAAATGTTCCAACCTGGCATGAGGAAATCAAATAACACAAAATACAACAATGAGAAACATTTACTGTAAATTTGATCTAACAATTTAGTGATTAATTTACTTTTTCATTTGCATGCTTTAAACTCGAAAGTAGTCCACACTGGACTGATTTTTGCTTGTAGGTTAGCTTTCCCTATTATCTGTGTCCCTCGCCATCAGGCGATCCCACTCCAACATCTGAGGTACTTGTCATTTATGTCCCAAAGTCAAGGACAAGAAGTCAACATTTTAGTCGAGCTGAAATGTGTAGGGTTTGAACCCACTACCTCACCATCAGCACATTGAAGTTTAAGAGCTAGCGATTGTATCCATTTGGCCATGCTAACCTCCAGTGATTATATTATTATAGCCTTTCCTCTATGACCTGGTGTGTAGAGGAACTATATGCATTATTTTATTCTGGCATAGATACACATATTGCCTTGCACAACAGAAGCGATGCCAGTGAGATGCCTCACGTGTATCTAACTCTGGATTTCTATGGGAGAAGACATGTATGATACCATTCTCCAAACTTCTTGTACGCTAAAAATCTCCTAAGAGATGGTTATTGGAAAGAACAAGTTGAATACGCTGCTCATGATCATCAAGTGCCCTGTCAGCAGCTGGCGTAGGCATTCATGACTCTCCACAGATCTCAGTCCTTGACTTTCTGGATCAACTCGGCTGATGATATTCTTCCATGCCACAGTCTCAGTCCATCCTGCATCATTTCTCTTGGTCTGTCTTTACCTCTCTTCCCCTCAATCTTTCCAGTTGTCATGATGTTCTCCAATGCCTCTCTTCTCATCATGTTACCCAGGCTAAATTTCAAACTAGAAAACCTACCTACAAAGAAAGCTCTGCATCTAGCCCCATAGTTTTATAGACCAACTAGCATTTGATGGGTGGTGTGGTCAATTAATGCCAGCGACTTTACTTTCAAGAATATTTCCAGGATTTTAGCGTGGGCTGAACTGGGAGCCCAGGCTAATTATTTTAAAAGTCACCTTGAAGAGAGATTCAAACACATGATGATTGGGCTGATAGGCATCCATACTAGTCACTGCTCTACGACGGGTCCCATGTTATCCATTATTGCAATTATTTTCAAATATCTTTTAATCAATTGATATGTACCTTTCAATGTCTTGCTGATGGAGCGAAATTTCTTCTAGTGTTGAAATCTGCATCTCATTGTGCTCAGCTCTTTTCCTAACCAGCTCTTCTGTTACTAGAAATACAAATTTCATCATTATAATTTTAACTTAATGTATGATCTCAAATTAAATTTGCTACAAATGTGCTTAGGACACTCAAATGTCATATCAGTCATCCATGCCAAGTAATGGGAACAGAAAAGGTGAGACACAAATCTGCTGCTTTGTAGGTAGACTGAGGATAGTCAAAGGCAACCATTTCCCTGCCCCTCCCCTAAAGTGCTTGGCAAAGATGGATACAGTGAGCCATGGATTTGACAAAACAGTGTAATGTAACTTTATGATGATATCATGAATGAGCATTTGTTTCATAAACTAACAATAGGAGATTCTGATAAATGTAACTGTGCAATTTGTAAAATAACAATCAAACATTTGCTGCAAGAGTGTCTAATATATGTAGAATAAAATCAATGATTTTGGCCCACACTCACACCATTTGAAAACAAACTCTATGGAGATGTCAACAAGCTCATGTTAACTACAGCTTTCTTTAAATATATTCAGTTTTGAGGTTTGAAGGAGTATGAAGAAGAAGAAATAAGTACTTTTATCTGAATCAGGACATTCATTAACAGGTCTATGATTATAACATAAGGACTGGAACTGTATCATAGAATCACTGATGAGAACTAAACAAATTCTAGTGAATCAGGAAAGGTTGGGGGGGGGGGGGGGGGGGGGGGGGGTGTGAGGACAAGAATATAATGATTTAATTTGTTATCTACTTATATATTTCAGTCTTCTTTTCCTCAGTAAAAAGGAAGGCAATTAACAGAAGACAAATAATTACATTAATGTTTCAAACATGTTACAGCCCATATGCTGGTGAATATTATTAGGGAATTTGACCGTGCCGCGACCCGAACTGAAAACGGAAGTGATATACCGTGCCACCCTGGCCTGATCCATTGTGTCTCCAAAATGGCTGCTGTAAAGACCATTCATGCTTATGACATCATTCATTCATTCAAATATCACATGACAATAACAGACGCCATCTTAGGTGTGTAGAAACCGTTAGTCTAATATTTTGTGCACAGTGATTGGTTGAAATTATCGTGACCTTTTAAATAATTTGAATTACTTGCAAAAAGTAATTAATTTTATTTTCTAGAGCTTATTTAATATTAAGATATCTTTAGATGGATATTCGAATTCAGCACCCATTTTTACAAATATTTTGATAGTTTCATCACTCATATTGCTTTTTTTTTTTCATCATTTAACATGACGGAACATATTATTGAAGACAGTTTTCATATCCGTCTGTGACTTGTTTGAGACAATCTCACATAGACCGGATGTGGAGATAAATGGGCACACTTATTTCCCTGAAATTAGGGAAATCATGTCAAATTTTTATACAGATGTTCGGATACTCATATGTGAATATTTCCGCTTAGAATTGACATTCAGGCATCAATGAGGTACCACAAGAGTTGGCTTTTCAAGGCCAATCTATCTGTGTTGGTCTCATTAGTAAATACTCCATTTTAAAATCATGATGGAACCTCCTAATATTATGTACCACAAAGTGCACTGGCTAAGTCTGCAATATGCTGGTGTGGTGCTTTGACACAAGTCTGCAAGATATGTCATTTGCTCACTGTGAAACACAAATAACACAGCAAAAGATCAATATTTATGATTACAAATGACATAAAGACTTAGTTTCTTGGTTTCAAGAATTAATAACATAGCACTCTGGGTAAACCCACAAATGAGGGATACTTCCCCTCAGCAAATGGTAGATACTGACCATTCCAGTAATACTCGATACACTGGTTGCATAAACATGTCAAATTCGTCCCCCCATCGTTCCTCCTTACTGGAACTGCACTCAAATTGATGTGGAGACTTGAAAGGGGTAGTTTTATTTGAATTTGTCAGTTTTATCCAGTCCATTTGTTCATTAGTTTAGTTTTGACAAAAATTAGTCTTTAGATTATTAATTTATTTTCACTGCACATCAAAATCCATAGGCATAATGCTCGGATCCCCTCCTCGGTATCCCCCTCAGCATGTTGCTGCCGACTACACCAGTTCTGTTTTGGCTGGCGATCCCTCTTAATCTTTGTTCCTCTTTAACAATAAAATTAAACATTTTTAGTTATTTTTTCCTTAACCGTTACTGCCGTTAGCACTGAGTAACCTAGACTATTTAACTATTTATAACTAGACTACAAGTCTATAGTTAAGCTTATTTCATTTTCACTTACTCCTGACCATGGTTAGTTTTGTTTTATTTGTGTCTTGGTGAAAATAAACAAAATAACTTAATAAGAATATGAAGATTTGAGAAGTGTTCTCAAACGGCAATATTCCTGCAGTCCAGAATGGTCGTCAGAGACGCCAAAACAAAACCACGACTTCCGATTCCGGCGCACTTCCGTGTGTTTCAGCAGAAGTCAAGATGGCGGGTCATACTGCAGGCGAACCTCTGGAATGTTACAGTGTACGTACAGTGCATTAATATCTTTACACATTCCAGCCGTTTAATTAGGAAATAAGTCGCCCAAGATATCACGAACACTTTCGTATGTAAAAACAAAGCTGTTGTACTATTTATACCTTATGAAGTCATTGCCGCAGAACATTGGCCATTGGTCTCTTGACTTTGACTTCATGAGAGAGGCAGAAATTTCAAATACAACTGAACAGTTGGTTATGTTATTAATAATAAGGACTAAATGTATACATTACTAGAGTTAGATCGTATTATTACTATGGTAGGATATAGTATAACTTATATAAAATACTTAGTACACTGTTCTGATTACGCCGTTTGCATCTGTTTTGTATATTGTTTAATAATTTAATGCCGAGAAACTGAGGGATTCACCCGAATTTTGGGGAAAATTTTTATTGACATTTTTTGAAGTGAGTAAGTTGTATAGGTCATGAATGATAAGAAACCGAACCAGCATTAATTTACATTAGGGGGAAAAACATTATGTATGTCACTTGTGTGTTTTTCTGCAGCCCATGAGGGAAAGAAAGAAGAGTAAGTAACAAACAATAACTTGATTGTATTTGTAACCCACCAAGTATTATTTTGCAAGAGACACCTGACTAAAGGAAGGTTGGAATAGGGCTGGTTATCTCATCCTGTGACGAATTTTAGCCTCAGTTTTCAACCAGCTATGTTCAAGTATCACAATAAATAAAACAAAACAAATCAGCCACCCAAAATGGTTTTTAAAAAAATATATGGACCCTTTAGTACCAAATATTTTATTTTATTCTGCTTATTTAGTGTTTAGGTTTATTTGATATTATTTCATACTATTTTCACACTTTTAACACTATACCAGCATTTGATCCTCTCAGTAATTGATTGATTATGGATTAGGACTGCTCAGTCTCAGAAAGTCAGCTGGTGAAGTTAGAGCGCATACAGAACGAAGCTATGCGGGTCATTCTGGGATGCACTAGAGACATCCCAGTAGTGTGTATGCATTACATCCTTGGTCTATCGACTGTTGCTGGTAGGCTCAAGGTGATGCAGGCGAAGGCATACCTCAGAGTAGCTGCAGACACAGACCACCCACTGCATGAGGCTCTGGACGCAGTTAAGGGTCAGCGACTGATAAGAGGGAAATCATGGATGGCTCAGGCGGAGGATACGATCAGACAGATGTACCCCTTGGAGAACATGAGGAGAGGAGTGGGTCAGAGTGCCAGCGGAGCAGTCAGACTTGTGCAGAGTTATAATCACATTAAGCAGGGAGTGGCCAGCAGGGGCCACGGAAGTGGAAATCCAGCAACTAATTCAGGACAATACTCACTTGGTTGATGTGATTATCTACACAGATGGTTCAGTGTCAAGAAGTGAGAGAAGTGGCTAGGGGTTCATAGCCAAAGCTAATGGTCGATGTTTGGTGCAGGAGAGTCTTTCATATGATACCACAACATCCAGCTTAAGAATGGAGGTGGAGGTAGTCACTGTGGCTCTCCGCTAGATGGAGAATACGACACACGCATCATGATTGTAACTGACTCAGAAAGCATGCTGACGAGGGTGAGGACGGGCAGGCTTTGTGCGGAGTGGCTTGCTTCGCTTCGGAGGACACGGGTGACAAGCATCGCCTGGATCTTTTCTCTGGGGCATGCCGGTGTGCTGGGAAATGAACAGGCGGACAGATTGGCTGGCTCTGCAGAACTTGGTGGAGTATTGATATATGACAAAGCAGACGTGGTTGCTGCCTTGTGGGAGCACGTGTGCACCTCGGAGGAGCAAATGGATTACCATGGTCTGGCAAGAATGAGACAGCGAGGAGTGACGAGGGGATCTGGCTGACGCTCAACACTCAGAGGAAAGGCGAGACGGACATATAATCAGATTGCTACTGGTACTATTGGTGTTGGAACTCTTCGCTGGCTGCTGAGGATGGGGATGGAGCGCTTATGGGAATGCCCCGAATGCTGTGATGTCGATTCCTAAATCAATCATACTATTATGCCTTAACATACTGAAGTAAATGGAGGAAGATAAGAAAATGTAGTTACTTTAATTTCCATTGTTTAATGTATTGTGGTTTGTTTTTATTGTTTGCTGATGAAGGCTTATTTACATATGTACTGCTTTACGACTATTAAACTCTTCATTTATATATGTTACAATCCAGTAAGCAAGAGGCTCTTCCCTTAATAAAATAAGTCACTCTTCAAGGCATCTCCCATCAGATGTTATTACTGTTCCGAGATAATTGTACCTGTTCACTTGTTGAAGAATATTCCCATTTACTTGTATATTACATTGTAGTATTTCGTTCTTCCTAGTGACGACCATAATCTGTCTTTTTACAATTTAATTCTAACCCTAGTTGTTCACTGTGTGCAACAACCACATCTGCTAATTGTTGCAGAGCCTGCTCATTGTCTGCAGTCAATACTGTATCATCTGCTGTGGTTTATTAATAGTTTTAACTTTAATACTGTTACAGATTCCAATTGTTCTGGAAAAGGAACAAGATATAGACCAGCAAGGCAATCCTATAAGAGAGCCAGATGGAAAGCCCCGTTATCGTTGTGGATTCAGAATTGGTGGTGGAATTGATCAAGACCCATCCCAGAGTCCCCAGGGTTATCCAGATAAGGTATGTCATGTGTTTAATGGTTTTCTTGTTACTGTTAAAGTTCCTCGTCCACTGTTCACAGAAGACTATTGTATTTAGTATTATATAGATGGATAAGTGTCAGATGTCAGGTTGACTCTCACTGGCATGTAGTGGGTGCAGGTTTAAATCCCTTAACTCCAGATCCAGTAGCAAACACTCTGGACTAATTAATATCTTTTGTAAGCTGATCGAAGAAACAGTTCCAGGATACTCAAGAAAACAGTCAAGAAGTGGCTATTAGAAAAAGTAGATATGGCTGCTCTTGGTACCACTGAGGAGTGAGAAAGAGAAATTTAGATATGCAGAATAAGTGTTTGCTGAAACAACTGTATAGGGCAAGTTACCTCCCTGACTTATCTCCTCCTGGAAAGAGTTATTCCCCCCTCCCCCACCAGCTGTAATTTAAAGGAGTTTACACGCACTTAAGTTGCACATAAAAACATTTATATACAGTTAGATATATTATGGAAGAACTATGATTTTAACAAACTATCACTGTGTTTATTAGATTTTCATGATCTTTCAACAGAATAGGTGATCTGAATAAATCAAATGTGTTGTGAAATGATATATGATGATGATGGTTATATTACATTATTAGTTGATGTTTTGATATGTTAGTGGAATGCGATGAGAGAGTGAGGTATGATCAGGTGGCATGTTCACAATGTTACACTGTTAAGGAAAACAATATGTAACTTAACTTTTTATCACAATTGATGAAGTAGCCTCCTAAGTGAGCGCTCAACTTGAGACACTTAGCACATCCAGCTTACATTTCTTACACCATTGAATGTGTCCTTGCACAAAGATTAGTTGCTCTGTTATGTGAAGGAATGCCTGGCTCATATAAAAGCTGTAATGAGGCAAAATGAGGATTCGTAGTAGTAATATAATTGAGTATCTCTCATCCAAGTTCACCTCGTTTACTCTCTCTCTCTCTCTCTCTCTCTCTCTCTCTCTCTCTCTCTCTCTCTCTCTCTCTCTCTCTCTCTCTCTCTCTCTCTCTCTCTCTCTCTCTCTCTCTCTCTCTCTCTCTCTCTCTCTGTTTCCCTTTCTCACTGTCAATCTTATGGTGTTTAGCCATACATCCCTGTCAAAATCAAATGCCTTCACTCCCTTGCCCGTCATGATGAATGGATTGTCCTAAGTCCTCAATCTATCATCATGCAGACAAGGTGAACTGGTGACATTATTATTCCTCCCAGTGGTTTCACACCAAAGTTGGTTGGCATTTAGGGTGTGTTTGTCTGCATAACCAAACCAAAATAACAACTATAGAGCCAACATTACATTTACTCTACATTATTGTATGTTGCAGAAACATAGACAGTGAATAAACAATGTGAGGCTAAAGTTGAAACTTTTGAATTGTGGTAATGTAGATGAATGGGAGGAATATCATGGCAGGAGAAGAAAGCAAAGAAGTATTACAAAAGCTGGAATTGAAGAAAGGTACTCAAGTCACATAAAGAGACACAACTCCTTGTTAATAGATGTGGTCAAGGTAAAGCATGGGAGAAGACAACATTACATGTGAGTGAACAATGAAGAAATGAACTGGAAGGAATGCACTATAAAAACACAGAACAGAGTGTTGAGGACCCATAGAAGTGGACTTTCAATGAAAGATGATACTGATTATGATAGAAACATTGTTTCTGGAGGTCCTCTTCTTCTTCTACTACTGCCTTTCATCTCCCAAGGGAGCATAGGCCTTCAACTAACTAACTTATGCCTTTGTAGGCTTGCTCGTGATTGGTTGAATTTTGCAGTTAAAAGTTTTTACTATAGAGAAGTCCGATCTCACACCAACCCTCCTTGGTCATCACTTGCAGAATGCCTAGCAGGTTAAATTTTGACTATTTTGTGCTTCTTTGGTGAGTCGCTGTAAAACAAAGGCCTTGGAGGTTTTACTGATAATAAGGGGTCACTGTCGCAAAGCAGTTAAGTCACCTGCTACTCGCTTGAAAGGTTATGGCTTCGTTTCTGGGCTCTGTCATTCGTTCAAGATTGTATTTTCCGGGTGTCAGTGCTGTATGCTGTAGCTACAGTTTGTGCTTTGTGTGATGCTTTTGGCAGGCATTCAGCAGAAGAGACCACAGCATATGGGATAAAATCTGGTACAATGAATTTGTGACTTTTGCCTTTAAACCTTGTCATCATTGGCACCTTGCCGTCTTGACAGACGATAGTTTGTACTTTAAAAAGGCATAACTTTTACCTATGGCGGTAGCGCATGTGACTGATAAGGCCAATTTGCGCTGTAAATGTCCATTCACAGTGGGTGCATGTGAACATGTGGTCATTTCCACCATCATGCACCATCTTATGTCTCAAACGCTCGGTGTGCGACTTATCTGCAATAATTTTCTCCTTTGTCTTTATTCCATTTCTGATGTTTGCCCTCCATACACGTTCAGCGGCCTCTCCATAGCACAAAGCCTGGGCTAAAATATAGAGATCATGTGTTGCCCATACAGTATGATCCCTCTCTCTGCCTGCCTAGTTCACTCCAGAGGAAAGATAACACCCCTACATCTGGAACAAGACAAGCTGCAGAAGCTGCCGGATCAGCAAAGCAATGCTCTAACTGTCCGTCTGTCGGAGCTTCGATCCTAGACCAGCTGCCAGCCAAGGCTTAGGGCCTGGTCTGCCCTGCCATGACATTTTGTCTTTAGCTTGCATTTCCTCGCATTAAACCTTGTAAACTGATAATAATAAATCTACCGTGGTGCAAGCACATTTTAATATTTTGATAGTGGATACTGGGGGAAATAGTTTTTAACACCACTGTGCTCTTTTTATGAACTTCCGTAATTGTAAATGTAATACATGTTTAACTTTTAATTCTGTAATGACAATAATACAGTAACAAATTCTTGTTGTCAGGGTGTTTACGTTACGTATATCCATGACAACAGCCCAGCTTCCAGGTGTGGTCTACAGCTCCATGATAAAATACTCCAGGTATGATTTATTATCATTATTAGGTTAGTCAGTCCAAAGTCAGTTGTTGTTGTCATCTGATCGTATCACTCCATTCTGCTCTGTTATCATCTTCATCTTGTTAGTCTGAAGACTGGTGTTATAGTCATCCTTTTTTTTTTTTTTTTTTTCGCTCGCTCGCTTTGACCTCAAGCATAGTCCATAAACACTACTTCTATTAGTGCTGGACTGAATTTTGCGTGTGGATTAGCTTTCCCTATTAACAGTGTCCCGTCGCCATCAAGCGAACCCATACTCCAGCTTCAGAGGTACTTGAAATGTACGTCCCCAAGTCAAGGACAATAGTCCAACTATCTTGCGTTGGGGTTGAACCCCTTTGCTCGGATCAGCACACCAGATGTTTAAGGACATGCATTCTTATCCATTCGGTAGTGCTGACCTACTTGAAGTCATCTGATTGTGTCACTCCAGTGTCCCTTGTTTTTATCATTATTACAGCAGTCAGTCTAAAGAATGGTGAAGTCATCTGATCATGTCATTTCAATGTGACCTGTTTTAAGAAATTCTTTTCAGCTCACTATGTCTAGACACCGCTGTTCTTGCTTGCTTATGTGATGTAGCTGTTTCTTTTCTTTCTTTTCCTTGTATTTTGACATCCACAGTAGATATCTATATTTATATGTGTGACCAAATAAAGGCAGCCTAATTTTTATATACTTTCCAGTAATAATTTCGTCAGTCATATTTCAGAACTTTTCGAAGATCATGATATTTGCTTAGTTTAACTATTGTGTTCCCAAACTAAAGCTATTGGAGAAATCAAATATTATATTGTGCTCATTGGCTGTATTGTGATTATAGTTTTGACTGATATTAATGTAATTAAATCTGTTTAATCAAATTACTTAGTTTTCTGAGATTTCTGGTGTGCTTACTGGTATATATTTCAGTTTTATAAGTTATTATTTAAGATACTTAATCACTGCCATTGTAGTTTTAAAATATTTAAACATATTCTATTGCTCTTATATGTTTAGAACTCAACTATACGTGTCATTCAGGTTTGTGTACATGCTAATATCAACAATAATGCAAGAATGGCAATAATTTATAGATATGATTTGGAATGTACCAATTGAGGTAAGTTCAGACAAGGGACAAATGACATACCCATGTTGTAAAAAAAAAAAAAGGATCTAGAGAGCTGAAAGTTGAGGATCATATACCTAGGCCATAAGGTTAGCCTATTGTTCCTAAGTTACATGTCTGTAAAGCATGTTACTATACTCAATTGAGCATTGAGTTGATAAATAATCTGCTGTTCTAGCTTCAAGGGCATGTATTGTTGGGACATTTAGGTTTGACAAAGGACAAATAATCTGATATTCTAGTTCTAAGGACAGCTATCGTTGAGAAAGTGATAATGGGCAAAGGACAAATAATCTGATAGTCTAGTTCTAGGGATATCTATCGTAGAAGAACTGATAATGGTCAAAGGACAAATCTTATTTTCTAGCTCCAGAGGCTGTATTCTTGGGAACTCATAGTGGACAATAGACAGATAATCTGATATTATACCTTCAGGGGCACTAATCATGGGGAATTAGAATGACCAGAGTCAGATAATCTGATATTATACCTTCAGGGGCACTAATCATGGGGAATTAGAATGACCAGAGTCAGATAATCTGATATTCTGACTTCAAGGGGCACCTAACATAAAGACATTGAGGTTGGACAAAGGACAAATGATCTGTGTCACATATGACAAGTTGTTGAAGATTGATACAGAGGCTGTGCAGTAGCTAGCAAGCTTGCCAGCAGGTCCGGTGGTCATGAGTTTGAATTCACATAGAGATAGATTTTGGAGGTAGACCCAAACTAAAATAGATACCAGGTAATGTGGTGGAAAGTAAAGGCAACTGCTATGATGTTGACCACATCACCCCTTGAGTGCCAATTGGTCTATATAAAAACTGGGGCTAAAACCATATGCCCAGAATGCCTCAAGATGCTTTTTAAAAAATATATGTGTGTGGTTTGTCATGAACCCAAACAGCATGACTATGTGTACCTTGGTACATGCCAGTTTCAAAGCAAATTACTACTGCGTTTATGTATACGTGTGTTAGGTTTTTAAATGTCAAAAGCTAATTTACAACTGTTTCATTCTTTACCTAGGTGAATGGGAAAGATTTTACACTGGTGACACATAAGCAGGCCGTTGAAAGCATACGGAAGAAGCCCATACTGAGAATGCTAGTTTATAGAAAAGGCGTGCCTCCTTTGCAAAAACAGGGGAACCCAATGGTGGGCCACACTCAGTTTCAAGCTTACCCGCACCATGCTCCATCGCAGCAACACTACGCCCCACAGCACCACCAGTATCAACCACAATACTGAGACTGCCATCTGCAATGTCTGATGTGGCTTGCACCTCCCTTGTGTCTGATGTGGCTCTATGTCTGCAGTGTTTCCAGTGCAGACCACATCTAGGTTGTGTCTGATGTAGCTCACTTCTACATTGTGTGTGATATAGTGTACATCTACATTGCGTCTGTTGTTACATACATCTAATCTTGAATTTTACTTGTGGTTGTCATTGTTTCCCCAAATCAACATTCACATACGATTCCAGAGATCTTTGTGTGAGATGTGAGAAAAGGAGATTATCTGGAAACTGGGTGCTTGAATACATGTTTTAACCAAGGCAACAATTTTTAACTTCTTTGTAATGCCAAACAGATATTAATTTTAATCATAACACTGTGGAATATAAGGAATTAGACTTCCACCAATTATGAATGGATCAAAATTGTTAGTGGTCTCATTTTCTTTTCTAGATGTGTCATTACATTTTCTGCATAGGGTAATAACAGGTGTTGGGAGAGCATGCAGCCAAGCCTGACTCCCCGTTGCCCCTCAAACCAATATGGTGTTTCACCAACTACTCAGACATTTGCTTGTTGTTCATGATTGTGATCCAGTTAAGTGGTTCAAATGGTGTTCCATAGTTTCTGTTGTTGAATAGCTAAAGGCCTTACAGTAGAACTTAGGATATCATGGGTAATGTAAATACTGGATAGGATACAAGGAGTTAATGACAAGACATGTTATTTAACCAAATCTTCTTCAGTTTGTGGGTCAAGCTATATGTCAACCATACTCCATCGCTGATAGTGTAAAATGAAACAACTGGGTTTGTGTAGAAACTGCGGAGATGCAACATGCAGTTACAACGAACTTAGGCCAAGTGAATAGAAATCACTGTGAGGAAATGAAAATGACGAAAAAGAAAGAAAATAATAATAAAATCAAGTTACAGAAATGTGTAATAAGCAAGCTAACCCAAAACATTGATATTTCAGTACCATTGACTTCTTCAAGAAAAGCAAAATCAGGACTAATGAAAAATTATTATTGTAAATAATAACACTCAAAATTTAAATATCTTTAATCTTACTGACTCAAACAACACCAAACAACCACACTAAAAGTTAAACTTAGGCTTGGACTAGTGGGGAGTGGTTCCTGAAAAGGGTGTGTCAGCCATCCTTACCAAAGGTACTATCGATGTCTGTTATCTCAGACCCCCATATATTTGTGAAGATAGGTGATGCATGATACTTTTAAAAATTTTAATGGTATCGTATTAGCACTCATTTATTCATCCTTTTTTTTTTTTTTTACAAACCTCGCATTTTTTCTTTTTCAAAAGTTGTATGAATATTAATATTCTCTCTGTCGGCTGATCATTTGTGACTCGTGACATACCATACAGAGTTGGAACTTCTCCCTTTATCTTGTTAAGAATCATCTGGAAGTGCTTCCGGCTGAGCTTGTTTGCTGTAGCTTTACTTCTTTCAATTATTTCATTTTCAGTTGATCGTCTGTCTGTACATCCAGTAACTGAATTGTGAGTTTGTGTACATGCACTGCATGTTTTCCATTTAAGCTGTCGGATGTATGTTAAGACAAGCATATCATGGAAGGAGTAACCAGTAAACACACTGCATGAGTTTTTTAATGATATGAATTAAATTAGCAACGTTATCATTATTGTATTTAAAGTGAATATTTTGATAATATATCTTGTAAGACAGTAATCGTTAATCGTAGACACCCCGCTGCTGAGCAAACACAGCAGGGGGCTTCTGATCGTCTGAAGTAAACCTCTTCCCCAAGTATTTTGGACCTTTAATTTCTTGGTACTCTCTGGAGGTGTTTCCGTCTGGGTCATGACTCAGGGTGTCTTACCCCTGCCATGGAGACATTCGGTCACATTAGTTATCCCTGGTGTTACGCTTGTCCCTTCGCTGTTACCTTGTCCACTCTCAAGGGTGTGTCAGCCATCCTTACCAAAGGTACTACCGATGTCTGTCATCTCAGACCCCCATATATTTGTGGAGATAGGTGATGCATGATACTTTTAAAAATGTAAATGGTATCATATTGGCACTCATTTATTCGTCCTATTTTGTTTTTACAAACCTCGCATTTATTTCTTTTTCAAAAGTTGTATGAATATTAATATTCTCTCTGTCAGCTGATCATTTGTGACCCGTGACATACAATACAGAGTTGGAACTTCTCCCTTTATCTTGTTAAGAATCATCTGGAAGTGCTCCCGGCTGAGCTTGTTTGCTGCAGCTTTACTTCTTTCAATTATTTCATTTTCAGTTGATCATCTGTCTGTACATCCAGTAACTGAATTGCGGGTTTGTGTACATGCACTGCATGTTTTCTGTTTAAGCTGTCGGATGTATGTTAAGACAAGCATATCATGGAAGGAGTAACCAGTAAACACACTGCATGATTTTTTTAATGATATGAATTAAATTAGTGATGTTATTGTATTGTTTAAAGTGAGTATTTTGATAATATATCTTGTAAGACAGTAATCGTTAATCATAGACACTCCGCCGCTGAGCAAACACAGCAGGGGGCTTCTGATCATCAGAAGTCAACCTCTTCCCCCAAGTATTTCGGACCTTTAATTTCTTGGTACTCTCTGAAGGCGGTTCCTTCTGGGTCATGACTTCGGGTGTCTTACCCCTGCCGTGGAGACATTCAGTCACATTAGTTATCCCTGGTGTTACGCTTGTCCCTTCGCTGTTACCTTGTCCACTCTCAAGCCCTCCCTCCTTTGGTGGGGAGAGCCCGTGCAGCATGTGCTTGCCCCTTAGCACGTATGGTCGTGGGGAGCCAGCTTCATCCCCCGCCACGGCTTCTGCCTCCTCCATTTGTCACCATTGCCGTGTTCCTTCCCCGTGCCCCATTCATGGTGCTGCACTCTGCTAGAAAGCCGGTTCTTCCTTTAAGTTTCTGGACTCACCTCTTGGTCTTTGCAGCCGACTGAGTGCGACTTACGTACGATTCTCGCTATGTTATGGAGGTAGGACTTCGGCTGACATTAACATGGTTTGACTGCACTCAGATTCACCACCCACACTCGGAGGAAAGGCCAAAGAGCTGACACGAGACGTTGACAGTTCGTGGTCTTGGTTGAGAGATTATTGGTACTGCAGTTAACGTTTCTAACCATACTAGTTCAGAGACTCATTCCACTCTAGGTTCCGGCAGTTCAATAGCCAGCACAAGGCTTTTTCAGCCGCCTCCCACAGTCGTTTCTGGGCCCAGGTTCTTGCTTGCCCTTTAATGCCCATTCGCTTCAGCACATCAAACACGGAGTGGGAGACCGTACCTCTGGCGCCCACCTCAGTGGCAAATAGCCTGACAATGTACTCCTCCCGCCTAAGACTTGCGACCATGTCATCGTACTTCGCTAACTTGTACACGTGTTGCTCCTCAATATTGGACTCATACGGGACGGTCAGCTCAATCAGCGCCCTTCTAAGACGAAGGAAATCAGCCTCGGCCTGTACCCCTCTTTGTTCGCTCTCATTCTAGCTACATCCACTATGGCGGCCAACTCAGTCAGGACTTTGTTATGCTGCAACGTAAAACGGCCTTCGGTCAGGGTGACCTTACATCCGGACAGTACGTGCTCCGCTGTCTGGACTATTTGGGCTTTCGTACAGAGAGGACAGAACGGGTCGGTGGTTTTCCCCCACTTGACCAGGTTCACAGCTGATGGCAGGACATATAGAAGGATCAGATGATGAAACTTAAGCGCAGTGGTGTCATGCAACAGATCTCATTCCAGGTAAGAGATCTTTGCACTACCGCTTCCCATGACATCCACTGTGCCTGTTGGGCAGCCTTTTTGACTCTTTCATCATCTTCCCCCTTGCAAATCTCCTTAACCA
Organism: Cepaea nemoralis; assembly: GCA_014155875.1. Classification (NCBI taxonomy): domain Eukaryota; kingdom Metazoa; phylum Mollusca; class Gastropoda; order Stylommatophora; family Helicidae; genus Cepaea; species Cepaea nemoralis. The sequence continues at coordinate 450,450 of JACEFZ010026135.1, read as the reverse complement.
CCAGGTCCCTGCGTTCCTCGGTCGTCGCCTTTGACTGTGTCGTCGCCAATTGATCCTTCATGCTCCCCAGCTTTCTCAGGATCCTTGGGGCATCTTTTCTTGTTTCGTGACAAAATACTTATTTAGTTATATTGACATGGAAAGACAAGGAATGTATACCATATATTGTCTAACCAAATGGTGAAGTGCTTGGTTCAGAAATGGTGATTTCAGTCAGACGTTATACGTAAATAGTTTTATTAGTGTTTAAAAATATAACCTTTTCAAAACGGTTTTCACTATGTTACCATCGTGTTGTGATGCATACAAATCAAAGAAACTTTGGTGAGAATATTACTCTTTTATTTTGTTTGTCCTATTGTGTGTTGAGATAAATTGCATTTGTAATGTACATATTTGAATCTTTATTCTGTTTCTAAATTAGTGTGTGTTTTGTTTTGCTTACTATATACAAAGCTTAGCATGACACAGCATCTTGCTCACAATTTTAATCAATGTGATCACTTGTTTTATCATTTTAGGGGGGAAGTATAGCTTATATCCGCTGGTTCAAACAGCCACTGCACAAACAACCAAAAGTGTTTGAGTATAATAAAGGGGTCTGGTTTATATTGTTTAGTTAACCTTATTATAAATCAGTTTGTGTGCAATTGTATTTGTTTTGTTATTGGAACCTCATCATATTGAGTTGTTCATTTATATATGAGGTGATAAAATCAGGGACTTGTGATTGTTGTTTGGTACAATCCTAGTAGAGAGATGATTGTTTGATGTAATCCTGGTAGGCAGGTGATTGTTTGATGTAATTCTGGTAGGCAGGTGATTGTTTGATGTAATCCTGTTAGACAGGTGATTGTTTGATGTAATCCTGGTAGGCAGATGATTGTTTGATGTAATCCTGGTAGGCAGATGATTGTTTGATGTAATCCTGGTAGGCAGATGATTGTTTGATGTAATCCTGGTAGGCAGATGATTGTTTGATGTAATCCTGGTAGACAGGTGATTGTTTGATGTAATCCTGGTAGACAGGTGATTGTTTGATGTAATCCTGGTAGGCAGATGATTGTTTGATGTAATCCTGGTAGACAGGTGATTGTTTGATGTAATCCTGGTAGACAGGTGATTGTTTGATGTAATCCTGGTAGACAGGTGATTGATGTAATCCTGGTAGGCAGATGATTGTTTGATGTAATCCTGGTAGGCAGGTGATTGTTTGATGTAATCCTGGTAGGCAGGTGATTGTTTGATGTAATCCTGGTAGAGAGATGATTGTTTGATGTAATCCTGGTAGGCAGATGATTGTTTGATGTAATCCTGGTAGGCAGATGATTGTTTGATGTAATCCTGGTAGACAGGTGATTGTTTGATGTAATCCTGGTAGACAGGTGATTGTTTGATGTAATCCTGGTAGACAGGTGATTGTTTGATGCAATCCTGGTAGACAGGTGATTGTTTGATGTAATCCTGGTAGGCAGGTGATTGTTTGATGTAATCCTGGTAGACAGGTGATTGTTTGATGTAATCCTGGTAGACAGGTGATTGATGTAATCCTGTTAGGCAGATGATTGTTTGATGTAATCCTGGTAGGCAGATGATTGTTTGATGTAATCCTGGTAGGCAGGTGATTGTTTGATGTAATCCTGGTAGGCAGGTGATTGTTTGATGTAATCCTGGTAGACAGGTGATTGTTTGATGTAATCCTGGTAGACAGGTGATTGTTTGATGTAATCCTGGTAGGCAGATGATTGTTTGATGTAATCCTGGTAGACAGGTGATTGTTTGATGTAATCCTGGTAGGCAGATGATTGTTTGATGTAATCCTGGTAGACAGGTGATTGTTTGATGTAATTCTGGTAGACAGGTGATTGTTTGATGTAATCCTGATTGGCAGGTGATTGTTTGACGTAATCATGGTAGGCAGATGATTGTTTGATGTAATCCTGGTAGGCAGGTGATTGTTTGATGTAATCCTGGTAGGCAGGTGATTGTTTGATGTAATCCTGATTGGCAGGTGATTGTTTGATGTAATCCTCGTAGGCAGGTGATTGTCTGATGTTAATCTGGTATACAGGTGATTGTTTGATGTAATCCTGGTAGACAGGTGATTGTTTGATGTAATCCTGATTGGCAGGTGATTGTTTGATGTAATCCTGGTAGGCAGGTGATTGTTTGATGTAATCCTGGTAGACAGGTGATTGTTTGATGTAATTCTGGTAGGCAGGTGATTGTTTGATGTAATCCTGGTAGACAGGTGATTGTTTGATGTAATCCTGATTGACAGGTGATTGTTTGATGTAATCCTGGTAGGCAGGTGATTGTTTGATGTAATCCTGGTAGACAGGTGATTGTTTGATGTAATCATGATTGGCAGATGATTGTTTGATGTAATTCTGGTAGGCAGGTGATTGTTTGATGTAATCCTGATTGGCAGGTGATTGTTTCATGTAATCCTGGTAGGCAGATGATTGTTTGATGTAATCCTGGTAGGCAGATGATTGTTTGATGTAATCCTGGTAGACAGGTGATTGTTTGATGTAATCCTGGTAAACAGGTGATTGTTTGATGTAATCCTGATTGGCAGGTGATTGTTTGATGTAATCCTGGTAGGCAGATGATTGTTTGATGTAATCCTGGTAGACAGGTGATTGTTTTATGTAATCCTGATTGGCAGGTGATTGTTTGATGTAATCCTGATTGGGAGATGATTGTTTGATGTAATCCTGGTAGGCAGATGATTGTTTGATGTAATCCTGGTAGGCAGATGATTGTTTGATGTAATCCTGATTGGCGAGAGATTGATTGTATTTTTGTGTTTAATAGGTATGAGTTCTTTGAGCTACCATATAACAATTTAGTTTCAGACATGCCCCACCTTTCACTCTCATTCAGTTGTGAGTTGGTGTGATTTGAAATAGAGATAGAAATACAATGTTGAATTGTTAGTATACTTCAACCTCTTGATTCTCTTCTATAAACAGATTTTTCAGGTTGTATTTTAAAATCCCTGATAACAGACCTGTCTGAGGGCTCTTTTGTTATATTTTGTCAACTAACACTAATCTTTACCTTTTTTTTAGATATTTACATCTGTTTATTTTGCTTAACATGCAGTGTTAACTTGTTTTTTATTTTAGTGCCTGTAACTGTTTATCCCTGCGCTTCTTTGATTTACTGTAATATCTAACTTACATAACATTGGTGATAATTGCAGTGTATTGTCTTTCATGTAGTTTATTTTTTTGTTTAGTTTGTGTCAAGGGTTTTGTAAGGTATAGACTGTACTGCATTTTACATTTAAATATTTCTTATATTGTTGTGTATCCCCATCATATTGTATTGTTTACTCTTTGTATGACCTGAGGAAACTTGGGAACTGGAGATGACTTGGTTTCATCCAGGTAGACAAGCAGCACACTCAGACCGTGAATATTTTTGAGCTATCCTCATCGTACACGCAAGATATCTGTGCTGACCATCCACCCTCATCATAGTAAAGCTGATGTTTTGTACATTTATTCTTGTATGTTATATTGTTTCAGATAAGTTATACAGTTATTTTGTTTCAGAGCTGAGGTTGTGTATTGGAAGGATTGTATTTTCCTAACCACAATTCCAATAGCAGTATCTGTCATATAATTGCATTTACCTTTAGTTCACCAGGTTCACCAAAAACGTGTGCTGTCACTATAGAGCATGTTAGCCAACTAATGTTTCTACACAGAGTTTTATGTTCATGGTAGACATGACAAATGTAAGGATGCCAAAATAACCCATAACTTCTAAGGCAGCACCAAGGGAATGAATTAGTATGAATGATATACCCAGTGTAGGGGAGATCAGCATGATTGAATGGATAAGAGCTCTTGCTCTTCAACTTCCGGTGTACTGATGTCAAGGTAGTGGGTTCAGTCATGTGGACTAAAATGTTGACTTCTTGTCCTTGACTTGGGGACATAAATGACAAGTCAGAGTGGGTTTGCCTGATGTCGAGGGTCACTGGTAATAGGGAAAGCTCATCCACATGCAAAAGTCAGCCCAGCACACTAGAGGTAATAGCACGTGTACAGGTTTTATTTCAAAGTAAGCAAATACAAAGAGCCAAAAAATACCCAGTGTAAGGAATAGTGAAAAATTGAAGGTTAAACAGGAAATGTTGACTGAGATTAAGCACATAATGAGTATCAGTTCCAGTTGACAATTGACATTGCCAAAATGGCTTATAGTTGTTTAGTCTTACCTGTATGAATTCTTGTTAGCCTAGTGGTTAGTTTGTCATTGACTGCTACACCCTGATGGAGTTGCTGAGGTTGGGATCTGAAGCATGTATAGATTGGATGCCTTGATATGCGGTGATGGTAACCTGATGACTAACTTACTAACTAACTACTGGTTTGGTTTGAAAAGGATCACCTTTAATGCACACAGATAATTCCTTACTGTTTCAGTCTTCTAATGTAGATCATACCAAGAAGTTTTTGGCACCATGCACAAATTCTGTAGCACTGGCGGTGAGTGGTGCATGTGTGTAAATCAAAACCTCACGTACTGTAAATATTCTTTTTGTAGGTGGGAGTTTCGTATTTAGAAATTTACTCTGGAACTTACATAACTGGCCTACTATATTCAACATCCAACTGCTAGGAATTGTTTAATGGATACAACTTACACACAGGTCCACTGTGTTTTAGATTTTTACCTTCATCTGAGAAATCTGGATGATCTGTTACCAACCCAGGTTCGGGGAGGTGCATAACATCCTCTGGTTCCTGGCCTTGTAAAAATCCACAGAGTAAAGTGTAGGGTAAATAATTTATGAGTAACAGCCTTTAAACATGGTTTGATCCTTACAGCCCTTGCCAAGACATATATATGCTGCCTGAATTATGTAGTGTGAAAATTAAGGTGAATTCTAAAAAAAGATTTGTATGCTCAAGATTCAAGAAAGATAATTAGACTGCTGGATTCTAAAATAAATGTATATGCTCATGTCTCAAAGAAGAAAATTAAACTCAAAGAAAACAATATAGTTTTATGAGCAATAGACAAGTCACCCAGTAATTTCTACAGAGACATGGCAAGAGATGGAATAGAAAACTCCATTTCATGAATAAAATGGAAAACTTTGATAAAGGCAACAGATCTAATCTGATACAGAAGCAGGGCCCTGTCTTCTCCACTGAGCATTACATGATAACAGATGCAACCTAGTATGTTTCTGCAATGTGAATACGCTCCTTCAGGTCTTGAAAATATTGTTCTCCTGATTTATTACATGTGTGCTTTATGCCTAATGTTTCTATGTGTCATTGTGCCTTCAACCTACACTGGTAAAGTGTTATGCTGCTGGTTGTTCAGGGCATGTTTTGTTTCAGCAAGACCAAACTGTTTCATATTCTGCTTCTGATTACATTCTCAGTGTGGAAGAATTGCAACATTCTCTGTGTAAAATTGTTTGTTGTTGTTGTATGCTCTTGTTAAGTAAAGTAAAGAACCATCTTCCATGGTATACAGTAAGTAAGTAGATAAAGGTTCCTTTCATCTGTGTTAAGTCGTTTTGGGCAAATGGTGCTAGACCCACATTTTGATAAACCAGTCGGCGCGTGATGAGTGATATGGTCACAATGTGCAGACCACATTTACATCCAGAACATTTTCTTGGTACCTATTTGATGCTGTGTCATCCTAGGAGCCCAACACGTGCCAGTGTTGGTATGGATTTGAACACATGACCAATAGTCCAGCAGATAAGCTTGCTAGCCACCATGCCATCACAGCTCCCTTGTGTGCTTCTGTGAGATCAGTTAATTGTATGCCATGTTGGATACATCATTTATATCTTTTGCTATGTAAATAAATATACAACAAATTACAGCTTTAGACTTTGATATAGAATTTGTGGCATCCTTTTTTTTATCAGGAACTTGAGAATCAAATATCTATTTGATCATATAATTAATATTTCACAGTGTTATCAGGAAATAGATACAATTATTTATCTTGATCAGTTTTCTCCGTCCTTAGAAGTTGATCCTACCTTTGTGATCTTTGTTGTGACTACAGTAAAATATGTGTGCATTTCTTTAGTTTGTTTCTTTACATTTGGAAGCATGTTTTATGTATGTTTTTTTCTGCATCAGTTTGCAATGCATACTATTATTGTGCATATCATAGTTTTATTTTTTTCAAATAATGTTTAAAATTTAAGTGTAAGTATTTATGTTTTTTGCTTTTCAATTGTTATCTTTGTGAATTATTTAAGTTGATATGACTTTTTGGTTGTGAGGAGTTGAAAGTTAAAGCCTGAGAGGAGGTGACAGTAAGGACTTGAGAGGAGTGAAAATTGAGGACTTGAGAGGAGTGGACAGTGAGGACTTGAGAGGAGTGGACAGTGAGGACCTCAGAGGAGTGGACAGTGAGGACTTGAGAAATGACAGCTGTGTCTTGGTACAATTCTATTTAATTTCACAGCATTGGTAATTTGGTAAATAACACTACCTTTAAAATATTCCTTTTATAGTCTTTAGCACTGCAGTCCACTTTCAATACAAAAGTGGCACATTTTTTAAGTCGTTACTACTCTTACAGAAAAATGACAATGTAGCAGCTTCTGACAAACTCGGATCTAAAAGATTATTGTCATAGATATCTTATTGGCTTGCTAGGTTGTTATAACAGACAAATAAATTATCTAGTTCAAAACTGAATGCCTGTGCATTGCCTTTGACTTACCTTACAAGCTGCACATGAATCCTTGTAGATGTTGCATTTACTTGTAATGTTTTGTTTTTTGAGTAATTTGTCTTCCCGTAGTAAATTTGAATAACGAAGACACAAACAATAGATTGCATGATTTATTGCCTGGTATATTTCACTGTATCTCGTCAGGTACATACTGCAGAATTCACACAACAAAGTAAAATAACTAGATAAATCCTTCAAGCTGAAATATACACATGTTTGCACAGTAATGTTGAGACGCAGATGCAGCGTCGACGAGATGCAGCAAAAATATGCCAGACAATAAATCGTACAATCTATTGTTTGTGTCTTCATTATTCAAAAGTAATGTGTCTGTTGGGGTAAAACAGCATGTACAGAGGTTTGTGCTGTGTCACATATTTCACTTATTATTTGTGAGAATGTGAACATACAAGTGTGCATCTGGACTCATGTATGTGAAGTGAAGGACTCATTTTCATGCCATGCGGAGCTTTGAGCATATGGTGCTTGCCATACATGTTCATAATATCAGTACACAAAAGGAGAGATCACGATCATGCTGGCCACTTGTAAAGTAGAGGACCTTTTAGTTAGCTGCATGTCCTTTACAGGACGTAGCAGTCAACCCTAGCATTTATTGGCTGTTTGTGATTCCTGAGCAAGTTTACGCTCAGTAGTTGGCCTTCACTTTCTGAATGACCGCCACCCATATCATTTCATAAAAAACCAACACAGCTGTGTTTGGAACGCAGACACACCTTAAAACACATTGGGCATGAGGTGTTAGTTCCATATGCTTTATAAAACACTCGACGGGTGATGCGGTCAGTAGCACACCTGCTGCCTTTACTTCCCAGGACATTTCCTGGTACTCATTTAAGGCTGGGTTTACCTGGGAGCCAAGGTCAATTTTTTTTTTATGTGACTCCACTTGGAAGCGAATTAAACCCATGATCACTGGGCCAGCAGGTGAGTGTCTGACCACTATGCCACCAGGCCTCTATTACTTCCCATACAATTTCCTTAGGCTTGTGTCAGCGTGTGAACCCGGGTCAGGGAAAGTGGATTTGAACACAATACTGCCGGGTGACAGGCTAGTGTACTAACCACTGTGCTACCATGGCTCTCATGCTGTTGATGTGGATGTCAGTAAGGCAACCGTGTAAAGATAGATCATTATTTGATGTATTAGTTCAGCTGAATATGTAAATATGTTCTGTTAATGTAGTGTTCTTAGAGCCCTTGTATCTGTTGTTAGATTACTGGCTTATCAGTTAATGAGTTTAACCTTCTCCCACCCCACGCCACACTGGCATTTATCCCACCTTAGCTGTATATTTTGTATTTTTTTTTAAATACATTTTTTCTGATGATTTGAAATAGGGTGACTTAGAAAAATGTTATGTAACTTTGAAATCTATATGTTTTAATTGCTGTGTGGAATCAATGCCAGGCAGTTACAAGTGGCTTTGTGTTGTACCCAAAATCTTTTGTAAACTAGTTCCCATCAGCCAGTTTCTTTTGTTTGCCTCAGGTAGTCTGTAGAGAAGTCATGTGAGTAGTTATTTGATTTACTTAATGATTGCTTTGATAAGCATTGTGTTATATTTCAAAGATAAGTTAGGTGAGCATCAAGTAAAGCATAGCCAGATTTAGTGGTTTTGAAAGTCCTGTTTTGATTAAACTTTAGCTTCAAATGTTTAGTACGTTGCCTGATTATACATCCTCACTAAAGTAAATAAATGTGCTACATTTGAAACAGTCATATCACCTGATGGAAGGTGCCTTGTAGAGATAAGAACAAGAATTACTATGACAAAGGTAGCTTTTTGCAAGATGAAAAACAAACTCACCAATAAAACACTGTCAATTGCAGTGAGAAAAAGTGTGTTGAAGTACTATATTGAACCTACACTGATGTATGCATGTGAAATGTGGACAATAAGTATACAAGCTGAGATACATCCAATGGCAATGGGTATGTGGTTTCTGAGGACAATACACAGAATAAAGTCGACTGACAGAAGAACAAATGAGACAGTCATTCAAGAAACAAATGAAAACCAAAAAAAATGTGTTCGTAGATATTCAAGCTTTAGAGGAAACATTGTGAAAAAACTTGAAAACTTAATGACAGATTGTAAAACTAATGGGAAAAGAGCATGGGAGAGGCAAAGAAATAAATACTTGGATGGCTTGGCCGCACGGCGTAATCTGAACAAAATAACGACCTGATCCAAGACTGCTGGTCGTGTGAGATGGCAAACCTTGACCTCCAATGCTTATGAGCATGATTTGTGATAATGATGATGACATTTTGGGAAAATATATTTCTTCACTGTGGCCAGCATTACACTATACTTGGAACAGTCATTATAATAGCTTTCATCAGTTCTTTCTTTCTGTGTGTTGGTTTGTCTTATGAGCAGAAAGCATCCTACCCCACAGCCTTGCATACCCTTTGGCGGGTTCTAATCTATTCTGTATTTTAAGGTATAGTCTCTTTTTACCAGTTTCCAATGCATCTCCATATATTATGATCAGAATCCATTTCCTATCAAGTTGTGATGTGTATGCCCAGAACTTTGTCTTGCTTGTAAGTATCTTTGAGTGATAGATGTGGACATCAAATTTATCTACTAACATTTGTCATTTGCCCATATAGAATGTCCTTTAGAATATGTCCATCTGGCATGCTATATTCATGGCCAAGGACACAGAGCTCAACATTTGCTAGTTCAATAAAATTATGTGTTGTAAACTTGTTCCCTTCAGTGCAGCTTCTCTAACAAATGGAATCATTTGAAGTAGGTTCCTCTCTCTAGAACTCTGTTTAACTCATTCATTCCGAGGCAACACATGATCATCATCATCATCAAGTGCCCTGTCAACTGGTATAGGTATTCATGTCTCTCCACAGATCTCGGTCCTTGGTGTTGTGGGTCAGTTCTGTTGATGATATTCCTCCATGCCATCATTTTATTTTTCTTGGTTTGCTTCATCCAGCGCTGATCTTTCCAGTCATCACAATGTTTTCCAATGCTTCTCTTCTCATCACATACCAAAGAACATTGTGTGTGTCCTTTATATGGTCATATATAATGTTCTACTTCTATTAACCCTTTCCAAGCAGTGGCTGGAACAGACAACACATAATGTCTGGTTGAATTCCAGCCATTGTGTAATGTATTCTCTTTTTATTTTTTGTCAGAGCAAACAAAAACAATCTGGCTTCCCCAGCAGTCGCCACTGTGTAGTTAGCAGTTTTGAAAGTAATGCACTTGTGATTTGTTTCTAGTGGTTATTCTCCACACTTTCCCTGGTGTCTGCTAGGAAACCTGGGAATGAAAAAGGTCAAGGCTAACAAGACTATTGTTAAACTTGTTGCTCAGGGGTACATGTAAATTTACTTTGGTTAGATGTGTTTCCCTGTGAAAAGTCGATTCATATTTCTATAGAACAGTCGGCATTTGGTGTGTGATGTGGTCAGTATCGTGCCGACTACCACTAATTCCCAAGGCATTTCCTGATGTGCACTTTAGGATGGGTCAGTTTGAAAAATGTGAATCTGCCTTGTTCCTATGTAGATGTCTATATGATGTTTGGTGTATAGCAAGCTGTCACTCTATGTTTTAACCCAGGCTTGGCTTAGGGGGGAATATATATATATATATATATATATATATATATTATATATATATATATATATATATATATATATATATATATATATTACATGCATACATACATATATATGTGTATTTATACGTACTATTCTTATTAGCTTCCATGTTTATCTGTTCTTTTCTTCCTTGCTGGTGAGAGACATTCTGCTTTTTCTTCAATGCATAATGATTTAATTGTATTTGATTTACAGCTTTATGTAGTGTGAGTGTATCCATTGCTGTCATATACTTGTATTCCAGACCAAGATTTATACAGTTGTTTTTGATGTTCGCATGTCACATGTCATTCAGATAAACATAGTATTCTCTGTGTAATAAAGAATGTTTACACTTGTCTGGGGGTATTGTTTATGTTTGTAAGGACTGAAGAGAAACGTACATAGGGTAGTTAAACTTTGTAGTAGAGCAGTGCCACTGCAGCCTACAGCTAGGGAGGTTCCAGGTTCAGTTCCCTGTGAAGTGACTTTGTATGGCATAGCCAGATGGTATATCTGCAGTGAGACCAAAAACAGACACACTTTAAAGTGCCTCTACATGATAGGGTAGAATGGGACAAGCTTTGAAAAGCAATATTCTTGGGTTGTTGTGATATTTTGATTCTGCAACCCCCAATGTGCTAGCTGGCAAAGAAGAATTAAGGATCTTCGAAAACAAATGAAAGTTATGTCTACCATGAGTTGTTTTTGCAATTTAATTTGAAAAGTTGTCTACTGTGAATAGTATATATATATATATATATATATATGGGCGTGTTTTTGTGAACACATGCACGTGTGTGTGCACATACACACACGTATTCATGCTGTTACACATGACATGCACACCTTAGTGGCCTACACAACTGTAGGAGCTATGGTAACAATCTTTAGAACATTTACTTGCTAATCCTTGGTTCAAATCCCCAAGACATTTTGTTGTCAGCACATACCTCTAGGGTCACCCAGCCTCATCAAGGGGACAGCAGGTCATGTGGCCAGTGTCATACTGACCACATCACTCATTGAGTATAATTTGGCCAAGAAATGGGAGGGGGGGAGTGGCTGGAACAAAACCATTATACCAGAATGGTGAGCAGAGTGTCAGTTTCATAGGATCAGCTTTTTACCCTTATGGCTTGGTCTCTTTCTTTACAGCGACCTGCTGAAAGGATCTCACAGAGCTCCCATTGAGACCCTCAGGGGTTTCCAAACATATTGCTCTCATGAATTGAATGACAGTATGAAAACACACCTACGACCTTCAGGGTGCAAGGCAGGCTGCTTGAGCATGTTGCGATGGAGACCTGCTGATTAGTAATACAGTGGTAGCCGACTGGGCTTCATTTACTTCAGATGTCCAGACTACTTTGTTCCCTCTATGAATTCAGTGCCAGGAGATATGTCTTTGATATATCTATGCAGTTATGGGAAGATTTTTCTTTTTATCCATAAAATCTTAGACGATGAACCTTGAGCAGTGTAAACTATCAAATATTGAGCATTGGTTGAAGATTCTTCTTTTTATCCATAAGTTGTAGATGATGAACCTTGAGCAGTGTAAACCATCAAATATTGAGCATACTGTGTGTATGGCCGAATTCAGGCCTATTCTGTCACAATCAAATAAAATAAATTTTAATGGCATTTTGAAAAAGTACCAGTAAGAGCTAGCATCTGTGGCGAAGGGTTAGCGAAAGTCAGCTGCAGGAGATTTGGAAGCAGAACTGATTTTTAGCAATGCTATGAGTGCCAGCTATTCAGAAAACAGTGGTAAAGTACAGCACGTAAACTTGCCTTGCAAATCACATACAGCCAAAACATGCTGGGGTTGATTGTGATATCCTGTTGAGGAGGACAACTAACTTAACCAGTAAGAAGAAGACATTTACTTTAAGCATTGCTACAATTGAACAGATCATAAAATCTGACGTATAAATATGCACTCATGTTAATACACATGCCTGAGTTAGCTTCCATTTTCTGGTAAAATATACTTTCTTGTGTAATGCACACCGTAATATTTGAAGATTTTATTTTATGAAATATTGGTTTAAAAACTGAAAGTATCAACAGCAATAGGTTCGTTACATCTAAATTTTAGGTACTTTCCACTTCAGAGATTTTCCAGTGTAGGTTGCTTTAATTTCACAAATGTTGTATAAAAAAATTTAGTACTTGTGTATGTGCTCTTGATTTTAGCATGCAAAAAGAAACGAGTAAATGTGTGGTAATTTATACACAAGATTTCTACAGTATGTCATTGTTAGTGAGCAGGCATGAATTCTACTTTATATATATCACAAATGGTTTACTGAACAGACATAAGCAGTTGTGTATTGGCAACAACTCGGTGGAGAAATGTTGCGCTATTAGAAAAAACATGCTACAGCTCTGTGGAGCAGTGTTGTACTATCAGACAGACATGCTATAGCTCTGTGGAGCAATGTTGTGTTATTAGACAGGCTTACTACAACTCTGTGAAGCAATATGTTATTAGACATGCTACAACTCTGTGGAGCAATGTTGTGTTATTAGACAGGCTTATTACAACTCTGTGAAGCAATATGTTATTAGACATGCTACAACTCTGTGGAGCAATGTTGTGTTATTAGACAGGCTTACTACAACTCTGTGAAGCAATATGTTATTAGACATGCTACAACTCTGTGGAGCAGTGCGTTATTAGACAGACATGCTACAGCTCTGTTGAGCAAGGTTGTGCTATTAAAAAGACATATCTACTTTTGTTATCTTAAATTAATTATAGGTTCACATGTTCATATCGTGATTTTGTCAGTTTTTGTCATCTTTATTTCCTGGTATTGATTTTCTTCATCATGACATGAAAACAAAATAGAATATCCCCTTGATCTTAAGTTGTGTCTTTATTGTAGGTATAATTTGTGTTTTTTGTTTTGTTGTTTCTTGGTTTAAATTATGCAGTTTTTCCCTTATATGCATTTCTAATCCACAAGCATTCTGCTTTACAAAGATCTGATTTTGTTTAAGATTTTGTTATCATATGTTATTTTGAAATGATTTTAGTAAAAATATTATCTAGTTATGTGGTTCTATCTCATGGGCAACATTATAAGTGTAAATATCATTGGCTATAATGATGATGTGTGTGACAGTCAATAAATCAGTCATATTTTCTGTTACTCTTCATGTTATGCTTAATCGTTATTCTAGATGTTATGGTTAATCATGCAGTTCTTTGTTTTATGTTATATTTTGCTTGCTTGCTTACTTTTTCTACTGTCGTGTGATAATCAGTTCCTTGTTCTACGAGTGTGTGTATATATATATATATATGTGTGCGTGCTTGCTGGTCTCCGGTGGCGAAGAGCTTATGGATGCGAATTGTAAGCCCATTGAAACAACTGACAGATTTGGCACTGGGTTTTAATGAATTGGTATGGGAGCCGGTTGCTTAGAAAGCAGTGGCAAACTACTGAACATAAACTTGCTAAGACATCAATAACAGCAATAAAATGCTGGTGTTGACAGCGATGTCCTGTAAAAAGGATATGCAAACATTATATATATATATATATATATATATATATATATATATATATATATATATATATATATATATAGTTAGCAGAACTGGCTGGACTACACCCTCAGTCAATTGATTGATTGATTTAAGAACCGACATCACAGCATTCGGGACATTCCCATAAGCGCTCCGTCCCCATCCTCAGCAGCCAGCGAAGAGTTCCAATACCAATAGTTCCAGTAGCAATCTGATTATATGTCCGTCTAGCCTTTCCTCTGAGCATCGAGCGTTGGCCAGATCCCCTCGTCACACCTCGCTGTCTCATTCTTACCAGACTATGGTGATCCATTTGCTCCTCCGAGGTGTACACGTGCTCCCACAAGGCCGCAACCCTCAGTCAATATTGACAGTTAATACATAAACAGCAGTCTGTCTAGAAAGAATGGTGCAGCAGGAAGGATCTGGGTCAACAATCAGTACTCCGAGGAAAAGCCTGAAGAACACATAATCAGTCAGCAACTAGTACCAATAGTAGTCGGACTCTTCGTTAGCCGTTGAAAATGAAGACAGAGTGTATATAGAAATGTCCCAAATGTTGTAATCTCGGGTATTGACTCAATTCAATTCCACAAAGTAGCCTGTCTAAAGCATCACACAAAGCACAAACTTTGCAGTTATAGCGATGACCCCAAGAGGTGTAAAATAAAATCACATTTATGAAGCAAATATCCAATAATAAACCCACGGCCTTCGTAGCACAAAGCCGGTGGCTGGGCCATTACATCCTATATTTGATTAACAATCTACTCATCATCTAACACTGTACATGCCCTACCTCTGTACAAATAAAAACAGCTAACTGTAACACCGTAGCATGTATTATATATTTATTTACAAGACAAGCTGAATGCAGAAACAACCATATGTCAATGTGATCATTTTAAATAAACCATGTACATAACAAAGCACAGTGCCTGGTTTTTGCTAACACAAGATATTCACACACAGGTTAAAGCAGCTTTTGACAAGGTGTATCAAATTTAACTTGGCAAGTGTTAACAGTTAAATGTGATCTGTGTATGTGTATCAGCCTACACAATGTCGAGACAGATGTGTCAGCTGAGAAACAGAAGGTGATTATCCTCAAACATGCAACAAATCAATAAACTGGGAAATTATTCACAAAAGCTAAACAATGAATTAAAGAACTGGATGATTCACAAATATGGGTAATCAATAAATTGAAAACTGGTGACTGATTCACAAATACAACTAATCAGTGAGTTCAGAAATAGGAAGATATTCACAAAAACAACCAAAGTAATTTTAAAATAATTATTCACTTAAAAAATGGATATGCTTATATGGCATACAATTTAACAGGCAGTGAAAATAAAGGAAGTAAATAATTTTTTCTTCATTACATAGAGTAATTTTAAGAACAAATGTTACATAGTCTAAAATTTCACATTATAAAATTTATGTTTACTGAAATAATATACAGAATATTCACTAAATGCTTCACAAAAATATGCATCATATCTCACTACCTTATTTAAGTCTCCATTTGTTCATTAATTTTTTTGCAATGTTTGTTCTTGCATGTTTCCATTTTCAATCTTACAACTGACCAATCCAGATAGATTGTAAGTTTTTTGCTAGCAGAACCTTTGCAGAATATTGCTCTTATCAGGCCAGTGGAAAAGACTGTCTCTTGCCATTTCTCTTGTCTCATATCCAAGGAGTCTAATATCCTGTGTCCACCTTAATGCTGGGCAACAACTGGCTTTAATTCCAGGAACCATGCCTTCCATCAGTGTTCTGACCAAGCCACTGTCATGTCTAATCTGGTCAAAGTGTTTCAGTTTTCCAGTGATACTGTTTATGAGTCATGTTCCGAGCATGTAGAATGTCAATAGTTTTCTTCTTCTTGGTCTACAATATTGTAAGACCTTTTCTGTAACATTTCAGCTCAACAACTAGATTTTCTTCTTCTTGGTCTACAATATTGTAAGAGCTTTTCTGTAACATTTCAGCTCAACAACTAGATTTTCTTCTTCTTGGTCTACAATATTGTGAGAGCTTTTCTGTAACATTTAAGCTCAAAAACTCAATTTTCTTCTTCTTGGTCTACAGTATTATAAGAGCTTTTCTGTAACATTTCAGCTCAAAAACTAGATTTTCTTCTTCTTGGTCTACAATATTGTAAGAGCTTTTCTGTAACATTTAAGCTCAAAAACTCAATTTTCTTCTTCTTGGTCTACAATATTGTAAGAGCTTTTCTGTAACATTTAAGCTCAAAAACTCAATTTTCTTCTACTTGGTCTACAATATTGTAAGAGCTTTTCTGTAACATTTAAGCTCAAAAACTAGATTTTCTTCTTCTTGATCTACAATATTGTAAGAGCTTTTCTGTAACATTTAAGCTCAAAACACCAATTCTCTTCTACTTGGTCTACAGTATTTTAAAAGTTTTTCTGTAACATTTCAGCTCAAAAACTCAATTTTCTTCTACTTGGTCTACCATATTGTAAAAGTTTTTCTGTAACATTTCAGCTCAAAAGCTCTCAAATTTCCTTTTTTAATGATTGCAAAATGATCTCACATCCGTATGTTTCCACAGAGAAAATGCTTGTTCTCAATAATTTACTTTAATGCGTTTGCTGGTGTTTCGCAGTAAATTCTTAATAATGTTTAATCTCTTTAGTGACCACAGAGACAAAATATTCACACTGTTTGCATGATGCAGACTGCTGACTCACTTCTGTGACAGTTGAGCTGTTTTTACTGGCATGTGTCTCATATTATGTGGTGTTGACTGCCCCTCATCCCCTCTGTTCTGCCTCCTTGAAGTGGTAGAGGGGTTTGCTTTTTTCACTGACTCCAGGAGCTATGCTGAAGGTAGTGTTTCTACTGGTATGCTCTCCCATGTTGGACAAGTCCTGGGCTAGGAACTAGATCAAGAGAGACACAGACCTGCTGCCTTGTTGGTAGACTGGGGACAGTTAAAGGCTTGGGAAAGCCAACCAAAGAAAATGCCTGTCGAAATCATTTGTGCTAAGCCATAGGCTTGATGAAACAGTGCAACATAACCCACTTTATAATGCCTGTATTGATGCTGCCCCAGTTATGCCTACCATCCATCTTTTGCTAGTATCTGCTGGTATGTGTTTCACATCATGTGATGTTTATTGTCCCAATTATGCTAACTATGTGCCAAACGGTAACTCAAAGTATAAACACAATAACAGCAAACAACTCATCAGTCCAGAGGCAAACCATTTGACAAATGCGAAAGCATCGATAAGTCGAAGCCGGCTGACATGATCATTTTCAGCAGTATTTATTTCCTGTGTACAGCTGGTGCTCCGTATGCATAAACATATTAATAATAGAAATATTGATAAACATACCGTTCTTGTACAGCCAAGAGGGCCGGTATTATAATAACAAGCATCGTCACACACAGTTGCACCTAGTCTTTAAAGCTTATGACAATGTTCGATCAGCTAACTGTCAGCCTCACTGCTTCTGATCCGTTGACCGCTCTGTCACCTTGGCCATTCTCGCTGAGGCGGTGCTAATTGATAATTTCATGGCCTGTGGTTGATCCTGCCTGAGAAGACGTACGCTCTTAACGATTTAACTCTTCTATCAAGTCATTGTTCTTAGCCATCACTGCTATTACTAAAGGTTTGTTGCTAATATATCTCCATGAATAAACTCCTGCCGCCTTTCATGCCATCAGCCCAAAGTCTGTCTTCTGTTGCTAAACTATCACTGTGACGTTTCTATCTTCTCACATCACACTTGGAGACTTTTTCTATCTCTTGTTTAGAGACTATTTCCTAAGATTCTTTATGATTTATCCATTACGTCATTTATTCTGACTCGCCACTTGGCACTATGCATATTTTGTCGGCATGTTTAACTCATCATACCCTGAAAGATGACTACAATGAAACAACATGACCAGTAATCTACAGATCTGCTCAACGTACAATAATTAATGTAAACAAATATGGCATCAACCAAATTTCTCCACCACACCAAACATGGTATGGGGATGTGATGATTATCATGCAGAATCAATGTAACCAATCAGAACAAGCCCATCAATGCTCTGTATCTCTCAGCAGAAATACAAGGATGCAGATGCTGAAATGTTTTTTTTTTTTGCATATCCTTTACAGGACATTGCTGTAAACATCAGCATCTTTCAGCTGATTATTTCTTGGCAAGATTACGCTCAGTAGTTTGCCATTGCTTTCTGAGCGAACGGCTTACATACCCTGTAAGTTACCAACGTGGTGAAAACTGCTACTGATTCTCGCGCAGGTTATGTTCCTCACGTGAATATACAGGATTACGGAGAAAGACGTTAACCCTTAGGCCAGGGAGATGATGGAGATGTTAGGAACCTGAAACTAATGCTAGCCACTGCATCACCAGGAACATATTTATTCCTATTTGCAATGCTTAGTCGACAGATCATCCTCATTGCACATCGAACCATTAAGTCCATAAGTGCTTGGATACCCTCTTCAGTAAATCCCGCAACTTGTAGCGGCTAATGACACCACCCACCACTGGGAGCAACCCCTTGGTGGAAAAGGCCTGGGTGGATAAGCCTGGTGCTGTAAGAAAATGGCAAAATGCCAAAAGGAACAGTTGCCCATCGTAATATTGCACTTGCAATACTTATCTCTGCCTATACAGTGTTGCTTGGAGACGTAAAACCCCCCATAGCCAAAATTAACACACACAGTATCACAATTCACTGATCTCTTCACTCCCAGAAGGTCACAGCAGCTGCCCAATGAGAAATAATAATAACAAAATCACAGATGTATTTCCTTTACAATGGCCACATATAAACACCTTGTACAAAACAAATACATGGTTATATTTCTTTTGTATGTTCTGACTAAACGCAAGAATTGCAATCACACATGACATGGTCATTGATATACATAAATAGCAGATCACTCACATATGACATTGATTGGTGCACATGAAAAATAGCAGACCATACATGTTATGTTGATTGGTACTCACAGCAGATCACACCACATATGGTGCTTTGCTTGGGGTGCAAAGAGTTAATGCTTTAAGCAGTATAATCCTGGAATGCTTTGTTATAACAATAAAACATCTGCAAAACATTAGATGTGAACCAGTGTTATAACAATAAAACATCTGCACAACATGACATGTGAACCAGTGTTATGACAATAAAACATCTGCACAACATGACATGTGAACCAGTGTTATAACAATAAAACATCTGCACAACATCACATGTGAACCAGTGTTATAACAATAAAACATCTGCACAACATGACATGTGAACCAGTGTTATAACAATAAAACATCTGCACAACATCACATGTGAACCAGTGTTATAACAATAAAACTGCACAACATCACATGTGAACCAGTGTTATAACAATAAAACATCTGCACAACATGACATGTGAACCAGTGTTATAACAATAAAACATCTGCACAACATGACATGTGAACCAGTGTTATAACAATAAAACATCTGCACAACATCACATGTGAACCAGTGTTATAACAATAAAACATCTACACAACATCATGTGAACCAGTCTTATAACAATAAAACAATTGCAAAACATCACATGTGAACGAGTGTTATAACAATAAAACATCTGCACAACATCACGTGTGAACCAGTGTTATAACAATAAAACATTTGCACAACATCACATGTGAATCAGTGTTATAACAATAAAACATCTGCAAAACATCACATGTGAACCAGTACTGATTAGCTTTTGATTAAAATAGTGGCAAGGGGCTGGAGTGGCTAAAGGGTACAGATATCCACCTTGAAATCAAGAAGAGTGGGTAGAATTATTGTGTGGATTTTTGAAGAATAAGGATCTTGAGGGTGTTATAGTTTCCTCTGATCCTATAATCGATTTAATGTCTTTCTCAAATATGGGCAGAAACCTAAGAGTATCCATTTGCACATTGTGCATGTTCAAAATCTCTCAGCAGTCGAAAACCTCTCAGCAGTTGAAAATTGAACAGAACAGTCTGAATATGCAGCTTCTTTTTCACCAGGGCATTTGCCCTCAAACAACTCACTCCTAACCTTATGTATCCCATGCAACTCCATCTATGTCCTCATATTATCACATCTGTCTCTACTTCTCTTTTCCATGTGTTTTTGGGGTCTTCCTCTACTTGATTTTACCTTGTTTTCCAACCACAAAGATATACGTCTTTCTAGTTATACTATTCTCAGGTGTTCTGAATGTATGTTCTATCCCGTGCCAGCATCTTCTCTTTATTTCTTGATTCACTGAACATGTAGCTGATCAGGCTAACTTAGTAAAATCAGAATACCAACCCACAAAAGAATATGTACATGGATTTGATACATACAGAAACACTTGATGGTGCTACAGAGTTTGTGTCCTGTATTAAGACCTCCGTATCTGATCTATGGGATTAAAATTGCAGCATTTATAGAGTTTTTTGGGGTGTATAGTGAAGGTTCCCTGGGCAGGGGGTATCCCTATCAAAGAAGAAGTAAGGCACCTCCTTCCATCCGCTAGCCTGTGGGGCACCCTTGGGCAATCTGGAGTACTTGTTTAGCCCCTCAAAAAGAGTAAAATTAAACCATAAGTGCAGGTGATGGATTGAGCTTCAGAGCAGATAACAGGTAGTTGCTAGTTATGGACTCAAATTTGTGATGGTAGGCAGAGGAGTTCTTTGAAGAGACAATAGCTACAGTCTGTGATCAAGAAGATCACTGTCAAAAAGGAAAGGAATGGCAGACTACCTTCTTTACAGATGCCTAGAAAACTTTAGCAGTCAAAGAAATTATGGAGAAAGATTTATGGTGGAAAACTTCTGCACAGGAAAGCCACTGGATGATGATGAATGAAAGTGATATTTGACAAATCATTCTCCATGTATATAAAATGTTTGAACAAGTAAAACCACCACAATCAGAATTAACATTGAAAATATCACAAATCACTTAATGCTTATAGCAGTTCAGTCCTGGAATGCTTTGGTATAATAATAATACAACATGTATATAACATTTCACATGAATTATAGTGTTGATTAGCTTTTGATTAACAAAAATGGAGTTGGAGTGGAAAAAAATGGGATGAAGACTGCTGCCGAGCTAGTACTGGAATATGATTGATAACAAAATATAACTTGAAAGCTCTATGAATGACAAAACATGTGCAGATAAATTGGAATGTTTCAACAAAAGTCTTTATGGCTGAACAAAATAGCAAGAATATTTAGATGGAAAACTCATGTACTTCCACAACTGCAGAGTGCTTTTCTGGGATTGTAACTGTACTTCAGGTTTCAAGCTAAGTATTCTTGATTTTTTTTTGCTAACTGATAAAGGCAGGTCAAAATGTTTGCTTGTATTTGCGTGCTTTTCCTTCCATTGAGCATCCCAGTTATATTTTGTGTTTATTCAAGGGTTGGAGTAGCTTAGATGTATCACTTCTGTCTCCAGCTCAAAGGGCATAAGATTAAAGTCCCATTGAGGATAGTATTCTCAGAGCAATTTATGTGGAGGAGCCTGATGATGTTGTATTCTCAGATGGTATCAAGACAATACATCAGATGCATTACATTCATGGACAAGGACACAAAGATATGAGCTTTTATGTGCACGTTTCACACAATTCCTTCAACAGTTGCAAATGTGAAAATCAGGCCTTACAGCCCACTAAGGTGGTGATATCTGATGTGAGAACACCTACCCACATTGTGCATCTATAGTAGTGCTGTGACTAGAAAAATGGCCTGATGACCCAGTAGTCATGTGTTTGAATCCTCCTTGAAGCAGTGATTTTTTTCAGAAACCCAACAAGGAAGTCCAATCTAAAATGGGTACTAGGAAATGTCCTGGGAGTAAAGATGGCCAGTATAAAATTGACCACATGACCCACTGAGAGCCGATTTGTCTACAAATTTGGGTCCAGCACCACAAACCCCAGACATTTCATGATATGAAAAGAGGTTGTTTCGTAGTTTAAACCCACAGTGGAGTATTTATGTGCGGATTCTGGCATCCACAAACTAGCATACCTGCTCGTGCTGCTGAATCTGTGCACTGAGCTGAGATTCTTCAAGTGTGATCTAAAGAAAGATACCAGAGCATATGGATAGTTTCCAGTTTGGTAAAATAAAATGACTCTAGAATCCATTAAATAAATCAATTATAACTAATTATAGTTATTGTGTTTCACTCTACAAATTTGGAGATACAAATAAATATTATTTATGCGAGTAAATAAGTAAATGACCCTTTCACGCCTTTAGGCATATCAGCATATGGTGCTAGACAGACATTTTTATAGACAAATCAACACACACACACACACACGTGTGTGTGTGTGTGTGTGTGTGTGGGGGGGGGGGGGGGGGGGGTGATGTGGTAAGGGGGGGGGGGGAGGGAATGTATAAAAAATAAATGTACAATATAAATATATGCATACAAATATAACAATATTAACATGATTGCATGCTGTGAATTAGACATTAGTTTTCTACAATGACAAGAGGACCAGTTAATTAAACTACTTAATTCTTGAACATTTCTGACATGCCATATATATATATATATATATATATATATATATATATATATATATATATATATATATATATATATATATATATAAAAAGTCGCTTAAAAGTCGACAGGGTCGACTTCATTGCACCGGTATTATCCCATATGGCTCGGTCTCTTTCCGCAGCACGGAAAGCGTCGCACAAAGCACGAATTCCGTAGCTTTTAGCGACGACCCACAGGAGTCTCCAAAACATTTAACTCGTAAACCGAAGGGCGGGGCCCGGAATCAAACCCACAACCTTGGGAGCACGAGTCAAACGGCTTGACCACTTCACCACAGAGACTCCCATATATATATATATATACCATATTCTTTACAGTGATTACACATTCTTGTTGAAATAGAACAGAAGCAAATGGGCATACATTTTTTCCAGTTTAGTAAAGAAAATTCCAACTAGAGCACATTTCAACACATAAAAACTATCACAATGTAGGTAAAAACAACAATGAATTATAACAATAGATTAGCAGGCTTAAGCATTTTGTACCATAAAATAAAGCAACACAATGTCTTTTCAAATATGGAAATATACATAGTAACATAGAAGATAGGTATAAATGGCAAGATATCAGGATGTTTAAGCCATGGAACTGTAATGTACATATGTGTGTGTTTGTGCACGCATGAATGTGTGCGTGTGTGTGTTTGTGTTCACTTCACACACACATTAATCAACATAACAGGCACTAACTAATATCACTCACACAATACAGGCACTAGAAAAGTAGATACATCAATATATGTATTATATAAACCCTGGCATAAAAACAGGAATGCAACATAATGGAACTGTGCTTTAGTAAAAATTTAAAAAAAACATTTCTTACATCAATCAGCATCTTGTAAAATGATGCTTACCAAATTGTTTTGGGATGTGGTACCAATGATCCCTTAGAGACATTTCTAGAACCCCATCAGAACTCACATACAAGCACTCATTTTTTTTTGGGTCTTAAATCTGTTTCAAGCCTCACTGCCCCCTGGAAATTTTTGTGTTGATGGAGGCACTGGAACCAACAACTTTCTGAACCAGTTTTTAAAAATGTGTACATAAAATGATGATGATGGCTAAAATTCAGGTCTTTCATATATTGAGTCATGGATTTTAAACAACCCACTCAAGCTAAACCTCAACCCAACTGAATAGTGAAAATCACAACTTATATTTTAACATAGCAAAATCAAAGATAATGCATACAGATAAAACTACTATGGAGAAAGAAATATATGTTAATGAGGAAAAATTGGAGGTGGTGGAAAATTTTGAATATCTTGGGTCGTTGATTACCAACATCATTGACACAATGAAAGAAATTAAATGACGACTATCAATTGCTCTTCAAAGACTAAAACAACTGAATAAATTAAGGAATGGGACAGACAGAACTACAAAACTTAGATTTTTAAGAGCATGCATCTTTCCCATTGCAACATTGTGAGACCTGGATACTTACTAAATAAGCTGAACAGCGCATAAATGCCTTTGAATATAAATGTTATAGACGTGTTCTAAGAATATCTTGGGTAAAGAAAAGAACAAATGCATCCATACTTCAAGAGCTGAATATTGAAGAAGATTGGCTATTAAAGACGATAAAACAAAGAAAATTGAAATAGTTTGGTCACTTGAAATGTCACAAAAATTTGGAGAGAACAATACTGGAGGGGTATTTGCCCGGGAAGAGAGGAAGAGGAAGGCCAAAGAGAAGATGGGTGCATGATGTGGCGGATGATTTCCAGATGGGTGTATCGGACGTGGGACATCTTGCTTATGATCGAGATGTTTTCTAGAAGGTTGTTATGGGAGCGAGGCTCTGCAAAGGACATGCTACTGAATGAATGAATGAACTCAAAGCTTCACATTGTGAAGTAATAGCAAGCTAAAGTAACCTTTAACTCATAGCCCATGAAAATCTCCCAGCAGACACCAGAAATTTTAAAAATAACCAAACTTATAATGTGTTAGAAGCCAAGGTGGTGCAGTGGCTAGCATGCTTGTTGCTGGCCAGGTGGTCATGTGAAGGATGCCTCCCAAAAGGAAGATGTGTAAAAATCATGATCTAGGCTCCTGAGTTGACCCAGCCTTAAATGAGTACCAGGAAATGGTCTGGCAAGTAATGGCAACCAAAGTGATATTAACCACATCACTTATCATGCGCCTTTTGTTCTATTCAATTACAGTGGAACCTTGGTTTTTGCCGATAATCTGTCCAAAAACAATTGGCAAAATCCGAAAATGACAAAAATCGAGGCAATTATTTCCATATGAATCAATGTAAATCCAATTAATTCATTCTAGACACACCGAAATACATACCAAACCATACGTTATAGAGAATAAATATAGTTTTTAATAATAAAAACTAATGAGAAATTAATATAAAAGACAAATGTACAGAATAAATGAACATTTGACATGGCATTTATTTTTCTGAAGACTCTTCTTAGCATATGGAAGGTAGTGAGGAAGGGAGAGAGAGGCGCAGAAATATTACTGTCTGGAAAGGGAATTCCCCTCTATAAGGACCTTAGGTATCAAGGCACTATCTGGGGTAAATTCCCTTCCTGGTCTTCTTGTCTTTTATATGCCAGTGTGCCTCTTGAATTTTTCAAACAATTCTCTGCTGGCCTTAAAATCACTAAGTACATTAGCACTCATCCCAGGCATTTTCTTAATGAGATTGACACACAACAGTCTGGTCTTTTCATATGTGATTTCCTCCGAAAAAGAATCACCATCTAACTATTTTTTATTTATCCAATTTAATACTAACTGTTCAACATCTTCAATTGTTTGTGATCTCTGTTTCATTAGCACATTTACGCCTTTCGCTACATTAGCCTCCTTTATTGCTTCCTTGTTCGCCACAACGGAACTTTACATGGATGGAGACTTCCCATACATGCGGCCGATTTCAGCAATCTTAATGCTGCTCTCATATTTTTCAATGATTTCCTTCTTCAACTCGATCGTGTTCTTGGCCTCCTTTGAAGGGCTGCTGGCTCTGGAAACTTTCCTTGGTCCCATGATGTAGCTTAAAAGGAAGGGGTTAACTTATTAGCAAGTGATGGTCACACAATGTAAAACAACTACAAACTGAGCAGAAGAATGTATGGGTCCCTTTGTTTTTGCAAAATTAGCAGCGAGGCCATGTGGGCATGTTGACAACATCCTAGGCAACCGACGCAAACTGACAAAAATATTTTGCGGAAATCGACAAAAACCGAAGTCAACGAAAACCGAGGTTCCACTGTATGTGGTTAATGCCACATACCCAAAACACTGAAGGCATAGAAAAGAATCCTTTACTTTATCTTTTTTAATAGTGAATTAATAATCTGATAATTATAACAAAAATGTGACACTTCTTGCAGTAAAAGTATAAAGCTGAGTTTGTTAAGTTTCTTTCAGTATGTGAATAGCTCATGTTTGTTTCCCTTATTTAGTCCAATGGTCAATTAAATGTCTCACAATAAGTCTAGCAGAGTTGTTAATTAACAGTCTCCTGCACTAACTTAACTGCCTAGTATATGTTCTTGTCTTTTAATGTGATTGTTTAGTACATGCTTGTTTTGTTTTGCTATAAAAACTTGAATAATATATTTAGTTTATGCTAAGCAATGTACACAATATTCAGTCATCATTATAATGTTCATGAGTCTACTAGGCTATTCACATAGCTGGAGGATATTTACATCAATATGAGATGCTAAATTCTACAGTGTTCAAAAAGAGTGTCCGGTGAATAATAGAGGGAAAGTGTACAGCCATACAAATATCATTTGTGAAGAAAGACTGCACTGAAAGCAATCATTCATGGAATTAAAAATACAAGTCTACCATTGTCAGGGGCAAAGCTGAATTAGAGGACCCGTAACAATTCTAGAAATCCTAAAACATTATCATTTGTTGAAGCTAAATGTTAAAACCAAGAAATGTTAACACCAACCGTTAATGCAGAGCGTGAAAGGTATGTACATCCTTGCAGCAAACAAATGCTTGCATTTAAAAGGTCACATCTTCAGAAGAGGCCCAGACATCATCAGCAAAAATGTTATTGTATGAACCCTAGAAATACATAAATAGGCTGGGGAAACTTAAGTAGATAACTATGGACGTGAGCTTAAAATGGGCCACAGTTGGGACACTACTGCAGGAATGATCAAGGACCATGGGAAGTCACATGAGATTGTTGCCTCTCAACAAAGTTCTAGTCGCTGATTGTCTTGCCACTCTAGGGTCAAGTATATCAGATGGTCAAGTATATTAGAAGAAGAGGTTATTAATAACAAGTTAATAGATTTTATGTGAAGATTACACAAACAGTATCTATTTACTGCTAAGAGATTTTATTTTTTAACAACAGTGAGGTATACTCCGAAGAATTATGTTTAAAATTGTAGGATAATAAAAAAGACAACTATTTTAAGAAAATTAAACAAGAAATTTTATGATAAATATATTTAACAAGATGTAATATTGTTGGAGTAACAAATGTACTATAATCAGTAATAAAATGTTCGTGTAGCAGGTCCCTTGCACACTCAATTTGCCCTGCCAGAAAGACTCTTGATAATTTGTATTCACACATTTCCATGCCCAGGGTGGCTTTATGTCCTGTGTCCACCTTCATGCTAGCTGACCCCTGCAGCTTATTCCAGGAACCATGCCTTTCATCACTGGTGTTTCTAAACGTCACTTTGTTTCTAAATGTCATTTTGTTTCTAAAAGTCATTTTGTTTCTAAAAGTCATTTTGTTTCTGAAAGTCACTTTGACATCTAATATGGCCGAAGTATTTTCATTTTCTGTGACATTTCTGTTTATCTGTCAAGTTTTTTTCAATTTTCAGATTCTTTAGTTCATGATGATTTGTTTTTCTTGATTCACAATACTCTAAGAATTTTCTTCTTTAGTGACAGATGATGGACAGTGACTGTCTGCTGATGTTGTGCCATAGGCTATTAATACCATTTAACCTCTGAATTTCTATGGCTGGACTCCTTTCTCCTTTTTATTTATTTTTTAACATTCACCATTGTTGCTAATTATGAAGCCAAGGTATTCAGTTTTTGATGTCTTCAGTTTCTTCATTGTTGATTGTAAATTTTTGTTGACATGTTGTTTTATTATGGATATCATTATTGTTTTTCTTAAGTTCAGAAACAGATTTTCATTTTCGCTGTATCTTATTTCAGACAGGATTAACTGTTCTAATTCCTTAAAACTATTTGAGAGAAGGACTTAATTCTGGAATTGGATTTACACTAATTATGGTTGATCAAAATGGATGAAAATTGTCACTAGTCTCATCATTTCTGAATTTGTTGTTGTTGCGTTCACTCGTTTTAAACTTAAGCGTAGTGCATGTACTACTACTTCTTGTGCCCTGGAATGATTTTTGCATGTGGATATTACCAATGTCCCTCACCATCAGGCAAATCTGTGGTACTTGTAATTTACGTCCCCAAGTCACAGTCAACATTTTAGTCCAACTGACCGGTGTAGGCATTGAACTCGCTACCTTGACACCATTTCTGATGTTTCTCATTATATTTTCTGCCTAGATGTTGAACAGGTAAAGGGAAAGAATACAACCCTGGCTTACTCCCCTTTTATTCCTCAAACAAGTAAAATGTTTCACCAGTCAAGCTGACAGCTGCTTGTTGTATGTAGTGTAATTAAAAATATATTTAGCTGTAAAATAATGCACACACACTTCTTAATACACCAAATATACAGCTTAAAGCAAAGTAGTTGTGATATAGGTTGGCAATATTAGGCAATACAGTTGTAAATTATACATCGCAAAGGACTTAAGATGCATTGACATATGGTGCTAGATCCAGATTTTAGAGACCAATAATTTATATAGATAAACATTATACACGATCAGCATAAATGTCATATTCAAACTGATATGCAATTCATTTAAATTCTTGTTCTAGATGTTATTCTTATGAAAAATTATGACTTCAACACAAGTATTCATGACTGGAATATAATCATTAATTCAGTGGAGAATCTTCCCAAGTTGTGTTTTTTTTTTTCAATATTCAGTTACTATTGACATTGCAATGACAACAAATATTATGGCTATTTTTATTTTCTCTTTACTAGAGTAAGAATAAGATGAACAGTCAGTATAGTTTTTTTCAAAAGTAAATAAATAACTATCAGCATCATAATAATTCATTATAATCTAAATACAGAAAGTACTCATTTCAAACACTTATTATGAGGGATAATAATGCCCAGGCTTTCAGATCTGCTGTAAAAACTCAACACTTGTTACTAAAAATCTTATTATGGTGTAAACATAACACCAGTAATTACAATCCTAGACAACTGATCTGGTGTAAACATAACACTTGTAATTAAAATCCTCAGACATCAAACCATCTATACAATCTCTACACTTGTAACTAACATCCTTAGACAAAAGATCTTGTGTTAAAACTCTACACTCGTCAATTACTCAGACAACAGATCTGCTCCAAAAACTACACTTGTAACTCTTATTCAAACAAAAGATCAGGTGTGAAAATTATACGCTTGTAATTAACTTCCTTAGACAACAGATCTGGTCTAACAACTCTACACTTGTAACTAATTTCCTTAGACAACAGATCTGGTCTAACAACTCTACATTTGTAACTAACTTCCTTAGATAGACAACAGATCTGATCTAACAACGCTACACTTGTAACTAACTTCCTTAGACAACAGATCTGATCTAACAACGCTACACTTGTAACTAACTTCCTTAGACAACAGATCTGATCTAACAACTCTACAATTGTGACTAATTTACCAAGGCAATACATCTGGTGTAAAAACTCAATGCTTGTAACTAACTTATCTAGGCAACAGATCTGGTACATCACTATCACTTGTAGCTAACTTCATCAGACAACAGATCTGTTACAAAAACTCTACACTTGTAACTAACATCCAAGAGGTATCTTTTGTTAGTCATTATTCTGTGTTCCAGCTAAACTGAGATGCTTTGACCATATTAAATATCAAAGTGTCTCAAAAAGCACAGTATGGAAGGCATGTCTCTTGAAAGAAGAAGAAGCAGGGGTTGTCTAAACAACAGTGGACACAAGATATTTAAGAGGCCCTGAGCATGAAAATGCACGCGGCAGAAGAATTGGCAAAAGATCTCATCTTCCCGGTTAGTTGTGACAGAAGCAATATTATCAAAATGGCATACTACATGATAACAATGATTATGCCCTGGATATTTTAACTATAATAATTTGTGGATAATATATTCATGGTAAAAGTGTTCTTTCTATCATCATAGATGAACTACAGAAACTTTATAACAATCTTAGACATGGAGTTCCCAGACTAAGAAAAACAGATTTTATTGTATCTTAATTTGTTGGGTATAAATAGTAATATTATCATCATCAAGTGTCCTGCCAGCTGGCGTAGGCGTTCCTGTCTCTCCACAGATCTCGGTCTTGGTGATCTAGATCAACTTTTTAATGATATTCCTCCACGCCATTGCCTCAATCCATCCAGCATCATTTCTCTTGGTCTGCATCTGCCTCTCTTTCCATTGATCTTTCCAGGTGTCACGATGTTCTCCAATGCCTCTCTTCTCATCACATGACCAAAGAAAGCTGTTTGTCTCTTTCTTATTGTTGTAAATAATGTTCTAGTTTAATAAGCTTCTTTCAGGCAATCATTGTTAACCACTTTGGCAGTCTAAGGAATTCGCAACATTTTTCGCAGGAACCACATCTCTGTTGCTTCCAAGCTCTTCCTAATTTATTCATTTACATTTCACTGCCATACAGCAAAACAGGCTGTGTTTAGCATTTCAACACTCTCTTTCTTACATTCAATGATAGTGACTTATTGCATAAGATACTTTTAATTTTCTGAAATGCAGCTTTTCCTTGCCCTATTCTATCTTAATCTCTGTTGTGCATCTTCCATCTGATGTTATAAATGCCCCTAGGTATTTAAAATTATTCACTTGGTTATGAATTTTCCCTTTTATTTCCATATCACATTTTGCTGTCACCTTTTTCTTTGATATCACCATTGTTACTGTTTTCTTGATATTCAAGGAAAGTCTTTTCTTTGTACTCTCTGTTACTACAATGTCCAACAAATGTTGTAGATCTTTTGCTTTATCTGCCACCAATACTGTGTCATCCGCATAGCATATATTGTTTATATTATAACCTCCAATTAGTATTTCTGGCTTCTCTTTGATCTCTCTCATTATTACTTCACTATAGAAGGAGAAGAGATCCGGTGACAAAACACATCAATGTCATCCTCCTAGTTTTATTTGTTCCTAATTACCCTCTTTATTTTCCATTTTAATTGCTGTTATTTGGTTCCAGTAAATATTATTTATTATTCTGAGATCTTTCCCATCAGTGTTGATATCTTCTAACATTTTAATCAGTTCATGTTTTACTGTATCAAATGCCTTGGTATAATCTATGAAGCACAAATATATATCTTTCTGTGTCTCTATATAGAAATATATAGATATAATTTCAACTCTCAAGTGTGTATATACAGTACTTTACAAAATAACATATCAGTAGTGAATGACAATAATGTGATGACATTAAACTGTACAGACTATTTAACTCAGATTTCATAAGAGCTCTTCTGCAGATAATACTAATTTTAACACATCTATTGGTGATTTCACTCATATTCATGCGTGCACACATGCACACACGCACACGAGCGACACACATGCACGCACGCACACAAGCACGCATGTACGCATGCACACACACACATACGTGTGATTATCCAAAAAGGTAAAACATAATGCTGCAAAGCAATAAACAAGCATGGAGGTAAACATGTAGAAAATCTGTCTTTTTAAATCTTGTGCCAGTACAAATGGCACCAGTTGGTACATTTTAATCTCCTAGCACAGAACAGGATGAAACACTGCCCACATAGTTTAGATATTATATATGCTGTTACAAATTATACCCACAAACATAATTTTAAATATTGTATAGTACAGAATAGTAGAAATTAACATTATGGGTCATCAATATAGTATCAAATCACAATATATACCTTTTCAATACATTCAGCAGTTTAACCCTGGATCAGTTGCTAAGCTGAACAGAATCATGATGTTTTAAATCACTCAGAATATATGAACGTGACGATTATATTTTAATATTATTTTTAAACAGGAAGTCTTTGTTTTATAGCAGTCAATTATTATGTACAAAAGTAATTTACTCTTTAATGTAATGTGTTATTTCCCTAACAAATATTTCAGTAAATTAATTACACTTTATTTTATTATTCACGAAACAATCCCGTGTGTTGCCGGGGCTCATAAGGGAAGCAAAGAATAGCAACACTGTAGCCTACCACGCATGTCGTAAGAGGCGACTAAGGAGGCTTGATGGTTCCGTCGCCCTGCTACTGAGTGAGTGAGTGGCGCGACACTGTGAGCTGCGAGTTTCGTGTGAAATGCTTTTGAATCTGCCTGAGGTTTTTTGGAACGTGACTGCATGTTCGGAGCGATGGCAGATGGCTATGTCCCAGAGTTGACCGGTTTTTGCCTTATGCAGAAATGCGTGGCTGCTGGGCTTCTGGTTGACTGCCACTACCATCGACGATGAACTGTATTTCGTGGACTGTGTGGGTGAACATCTAGGAAACATACAAATGGGAAAATGACTGCTGATTCCATCAGAGATGAACTTTGGGTTTCGTGGGGGACTATTATGTTGACATTCTGGCGGCGGCATTATGCACAGTGTATCTGTGCGGACTGTTGTTTGTCGAGGCTACTGTCTTTTCCACTTTTCACCTTGGGCAGTGGGGAGCGTTTTGTGTGATATTCACTGGCACAGGAACGGAGCATAATGGGGACAACCCGTTGCTGTGAAGTTGGAACTGCGACTAACTAACTGAAACAATCCATTGGTCAACCAAACAGAGTCACTGAAGCACCTTTTCACAAGCTCATGTCAGGGTGAAAATTTCAGGTTATGGTTGATAATGGTAACTTAAATCTCATCACTTCAGATCAATTTAAAACTAAAAATACCATCACATATCAGCATTCAGATCACCAGAGGTGATTTGTAGAACCACAGGAATGGAATATAAGACACATAATTCATTTTCTTAATCTGAACTTTGAGAAATTCTAGTACTGGAGCCACTCTAGGTGGAGTTTTGTAAATTTAGAAAATTGATCTAGCGCCTGAACCATTTAAAGTGGTGCCAAAACATTAAAGGGGCCGAAAATTTGCCAAAGATGACTGGAAGCCTCCTGTGAAGTTTATAACACAGTTAATACATGAATCAGCAACTAAACGATCAAAATGGCAACTAGCTAGCCTGGCGTCCAGCTAAAAGACAATTCAAACCAAAAAATGCATTTTCTGCTATTTATTAATTAGGTTATTCACTGGCCAGGTATTTATGTTTGTAAAATAAAGCAGTTAGTTAATCTTAAGATACTGCAAGCAAATCTGATCTTCAACTTGTTCCCTCTGCAAACACAGAAGTGCGACTATTACATCTGTCAACGGCTGTCAGCTGAAGATACTGTTGCATACTGGGCTCACTTTGCACTGCCAGAGTTTCTAAAGAAGGCATCAGATTTGCTTCAGAAAAACCTGGCAAAATAATATTAATAATTAAGAAATGTATTTTTACTTTAAATTTTAAAATATGCCTGTGAACTTAATATATATATATATATATATATATATATATATATATATATATATATATATATATATATATATATATATATATATATATATAAAAAACACACACACACACACATTAGGGCTAGTCAATAAGTAAGTCACACAGTTCTGGGCGATGGCAGGTAAATGTGGTTGATGTTTTCTGCAGGTGCCATTAGGTGACAGAACATCAAACTTTATATTGCCGTTCGTCAGGTGGCACTAGGTGTCTCATGCGCAGCGCATAAACAAAATGGCGACTGTACTTATGGAGTGTACAACCAAAGAGCGTTGTGTTTTTTTTTGTGGGCAAAAGGACTGCCTGCAAAGGATATTCATAAGGAAATGCTTCCTGTTTATGCTGACAAATGTTTGTCCCGTAAAGCAGTGCATAGCTGGGTAGAAAAATTTTCTCAAGGACGCGAATGACGCCAAAGTTGAATGTGAAGTGAGAACGTGGTTTAGAAAACAGAGCACGCAGTTCTATGCAGCTGGTTTGGGAGGAATGATAAAACGATGGGATAAGTGCATCAGTGTTGATGGAAATTATGTTTAGAAATAAACGGACAACGTATGTATAAAAATAAACTTGTTTCAAGTTATCATATTTAGTTATTTTTCCACAGCCATTTGTGACTTATTTATTGACTTATTGATTATTGATTTCGTGTGCGCGTGCATGAGTGTGTGTGTGTGTGTGTATAATGTTAATTAACTTGCTCACTGCTAAGATATTTACCATGTATTGATCAGTGTCACGGTAGCATGGTGGCAAGCAAGCAGTGGCTATGTGCTTGAATCTCCACTGAGGTGGGGATATTGTCAAAAGTTGACCTAGGCTCCCTGGTTAACCCAGCTTAAAGTAAGTACCATACAATGAAATGGGAAGTCAAGGCGGCTAACATGATATCAACCACTTCACTGGAATGATGACTGGTTTATAAAAACACAAGCTTTGCACCATATACCCAGTTTGTCTCAAGGCCTATACAAGGATTCCTGACTTTGCCTGTGTCGTATGTGACCTGAACAATGTCCGGTTTAGTTTTTTTAATGAAAATATGTGGCATGAGGAAATGCCATGGGCAAGGCATTGCTGGGAGGTTAGGGAGTCCACACTGGCTCAGGAGTTAGTTGGCTTGTGTTCCAGCATAGGGCTGAGAAAGTTTCACAATAACAATTGGTATCTGATGATATAACACATCCCCCTGATCTCTTGGGTAGTGACATTAGATATGTAACCTTCTCATGTAAGGGCAGAAAACAGGAGATTCCAAGCACAAGTTGTGCAACATTAAAAATCCTATGACAATTTGAAATAGCAAAGAGTAGGCAACAAGGCTGCTGCCCAGGAAAATTGGTAAGAAAAAATAAATACTCGCAGGTAGCTGGATTCTGCAACCTTGTATGAAATCTTCCTGGAATAATTAAACCTTATACAAATGTAGGCCGAAGTCAGACACACTCACCCATGAGGTACATATCTAGGTGTGATGCAATCCACTCAAGAGAAGAGGGCAAAATGAAGAAGAAGAAGAAGAAGAAGAAGAAGAAAAGAAGAAGAAGAAGAAGAAGAAGAAGAAGAAGAAGAAGAAGAAGAAGAAGAAGAAGAAGAAGAAGAAGAAGAAGAAGAAGTAGTAATGCCACAGCCATGTATATGAGCCATCAAGGTATTCTATTCTCGATAAGCCTCTAGGTTAAAAAAGAACCTATGTGACTCTGTGATTAATGTGCTTGATGACTGTGAGTTGAGTGACTGAGTCCTGCCTCACTGGTGGCATGGTGTCTTTTCTGACTAGTTTGGCTCTGGGATTGACCAGACTTCATTGATGTTTGAATCCTGTTGTTACAGTTGTTCACCCTTATACCAGAAACAGAATGAGTGGGTGGGGAAGGAAGGGTTGGGGGGGGGGGGGGGGGGGGGGGTCACAACTGAACTTAAGTCCCAGTAGACAATCAGCACACTCATGCATATGATGTCTCCAATCTTGAGTGCAAGTCTTGGCTGAAGATACCAGCCAACCCTGTGGCAGTTTCTATGACACTTTTTTCAGTTTCAGAGGTCTCCATGGCAAAGTGGTTATGCTACCTGCCTCTCATACTGAAGGTTGGGGTTTTTTCCGGACTGTAATTCAGTTCATGAGTGCAATTTTCTTGAAGACTCCTGGGTGTCGTTGCTAGAATTAACAAGTTTGTGCTCTGTACGATGCAATCGGCAGGCAGTTCTGCTGTAAGAGACCAGGCTACATGAATAAAACATGGTGCAATGAATATGATCCTTTAAATCCCCTTCTAAAACATTTCTTTCAATCTCAAATTGTAGATAGTGTGTGGTTATTAGCAGGCTTCATCACTGTAAAGACCATGAACCTCAGGGAGATGAGGTGAACTGACCTCATACCAACACCTTTTGCCTTCTAGTGTGGGACATTAGAAAGGTGCTTACACTGTCTTGCTACTTTACTATATTTATAAATCTATGCTGGTAGTATAGTATAAATATAGTAAGGTGTTTACACTGTCTTGCTACTTTACTATATTTATAAATCTAGCAGGCATGGTAGTAGTCACTAGATGAGGGGAACATTGGGCACCCAGTGCATCTACCAATGTTGGCACTACACAGTGACTGACTGTGGGAGAGCCAGCTTCTTTCCCCAGCAGATGGTCATGGTTTTTGCCTCTTCTTTGGTGGCTGGCTATGACCCTACAGTAGACGTCATTGCTGTCACGTTGCCTTCTTCATGCAATATATATATTGAGAAGTGAGAAGTCTTGGAGTTTTCATAATAAACTAGAATATAAGCATTCATAATGAAACTGACCAGGCTGTGAGATACCATCAAGAGGAACGCTGAATGACTCTGGATCAAAACCTTGCATGTTCATCATTCGCTGGGCTTGCATGGCACCCATATGGCAGCTGTTGAAGCTTGCTAGGGATTGTTGGTATTGTGGCCGGTGATATTGTTGATGTATGTTACTGGAGATGTCTGAAAACAATCATGACAAAAGTGGAAATATACATATATATTCAACCATTCAACCAGTACAGGACCATATACATGTATTCAACACAAGTATATGATGCAGATACCTGGGCACTGAACAAGCAATTGGAAAGTTGAATCTAGGCCCTGGACATGTGGATTATTCATTCATCCATTCAGTAGCATGTCCTTTGCAGAACCTCTCTCCCATAACAATCTTCTGGAAAACTTCTCGATCACGGGCAAGATGTCCCATGTCCGATACACCCATCTGGAGATCATCCGCCACATCCTGCACCCATCTTCTCCTTTGCCTTCCTCTTCCTCTCTTCTCAGGCATATATCCCTCTATTATTGTTCCCTCCAAACTTTTGTGATGTTTCAAGTGACCAAAATATTTCAATTTTCCTTGTTTTATCATCTTTAATAGCCAACCTTTTTCAATATTCAGCTCTTGAAGTATGGATGCATTTGTTCTTTTCTTTATCCAAGATATTGTTAGAACTCATTTATAACATTTATATTCAAAGGCATTTATGCATTGTTCAACTTGTTTAGTAAGTGTCCAGGTCTCACAGGCATATGTTGCAATGGGAAAGTTGCATGCTCTTTAAAAATCTAATTTTTGTAGTTCTATCTGTCCCACTCCATAATGTATTCAGTTGTTTTAGTCTTTGAAGTCTTTTGGTTATGGTCTTCACTCTGCAGCGATAGGCAGATGATCTCATCAGTAGAAACAATGGCTATGGCCACCGATCAGTACAGTCACTGCTCAGAAGGAAAGCAACGGGAAACTACCTTCTGCAAAACTTGCCAAGAAACCTTAACAACCATGAATGTGGATAATACAGAAGAATTTAATGTATACACTTTATGTCATAAACAAAAAACAATCAAATACAGAGGTTCTAGAGAGGTTGTAATTGAAAAGAGAATTAATGAAAGAAATTTTTAAAAAACACACATTAACAGACATAGTACTCTTGTAAAAACTATACTGGTGGAAAAAGTCGAAGTCAAGGCAAGCAAGAGGTAGACAGGGATATAAGTAATAATATAACACCAAGAGATGGATGAACAGTAGTCTCTCAGGGTGTACAATCAGAGTGACAGACAGTGTTGGAGATTTATTGCACCCAATCTTCATTGTAGAGATGGCACCTGATTGATTGATATTATGTGCAGTAAACAGTTAATGCAGATGTCTGCTAAGATAATGGTCTCAGGTCAATCCCTAGTGGAAGGATTATTTTTTCCTACCAGTACAGTTCTGTGGTGAAGGGTTACAGACGCAATTCATAATCCTGCATACTGCGTTCGAAACATCTGGGGGATATTTGGCAGCAGACCGCCTTGCGCTGGTTCCATTATAAAATGGTATGAATGCTGGTCATTCAGACAGCAATGGCAAACTACTAAACATAAACTTGCCAATAAATCACATAAAGCTAAAATATGCTGGGGTTGACTGAGACGTCAAGGTTATGGATATGGAGAAGGATATGGATATGCAACTAACAAAACCAGTACAGCTCTGGAAGAAACCCTGCCTCAAACAACAGTCCCAGATAATTTTCAGAATTGTTTGGGAAGGAAAGGTGATAAGGAAGGGAACTGCTCACCCCACCTTATTATGTAGTGACCTAGAATATGTGAAGCTCTAATACCTTTCAGCAAGAGGAATATGTGAAGGTCTAACACGTTCCAGCAACAGGAATTTGTGAAGGCCTAAAACCTTTCAGAAAGAGGAATATGTGAAGGCCTAAAACCTTTCAGCAAGAGAAATATGTAAGGTCTAACACCTTTCAGCAAGAGGAATATGTGAAGGTCTAACACTTTTCAGCAAGAGGAATATTTTAAGGTCTAACACCTTTACACAAGAGAAATATGTGAAGGTTTAACACCTTTCAGGAAGAGGAATATGTGAAGGTATAACACCTTTACACAAGAGGAATATGTGAACGTTTAACACCTTTACACAAGAGGAATATGTGAAGGTTTAACATCTTTCAGCAAGAGGAATATGAGAAGGTTTAACACCTTTCAGCAAGAGGAATATTTGAAGGTATAACACCTTTACACAAGAGGAATATGTGAAGGTTTAACACCTTTCAGCAAGAGGAATATTTGAAGGTCTAACACCTTTACACAAGAGGAATATGTGAAGGTTTAACACCTTTCAGCAAGAGGAATATGTGAAAGTCTAACACCTTTACACAAGAGGAATATGTGAAGGTCTAACACTTTTCAGCAAGAGGATTATTTGAAGGTCTAACACCTTTACACAAGAGGAATATGTGAAGGTTTAACACCTTTCAGCAAGAGGAATATATGAAAGTCTAACACCTTTACACAAGAGGAATATGTGAAGGTCTAACACTTTTCAGCAAGAGGAATATTTGAAGGTCTAACACCTTTACACAAGAGGAATATTTGAAAGTCTAACACCTTTACACAAGAGGAATATGTGAAGCTCTAATACCTTTCAGCAAGAGGAATATGTGAAGGTTTAACACCTTTCAGCAAGAGGAATTTGTGAAGGTCTAACACCTTTCAGAAAGAGGAATATGTGAAGGCCTATCACCTTTCAGCAGAGAAAGAGGAATATATAAGTTTACCAACTACTAAGAAATATTTCAGATAGGGTTGTAAGTTAATGTTTTCAGAGACAGAAGAACACCACGATAGGTGATACAGCCAGTATCCAACAATTGCTTTTACTTTCCAAGATAGTTACTCATCTTATTAGATCTGTTATCCATTCAGAGTTGAGCTAGTCAGATAATTCTGCCAATTAATGGCAATTAAAAGTGGTCAGTGTGTCCAGATTGGATAAATTTTTTCATTCATCATTATGTCATATTTATGGCAGCGTGCCAGCTTGGATACATTTTGTCATTTATCATTATCTTCTTCTTCTTCTTCAGCTTTCCGAGCCACTGAGGTTCTTTGCTGTGATACAATCTGTCTCCACTCGCTGATTCCAAGTGCTTGTAGGTCTTTATGTATATTATCTCTCCACCGTTGGCAATTAAAAGGGGTCTTTGTGTCCAACTTGGACCTGCATGTGCATAGAGTTAATCATCAAGACAAAATCCATCCAAGGTTGTGTGCTCCATCTACCCTTGGGTGGGTTTATTTCTTTGCTTTTGCCTTTTAGGGATTCACACCCACATCCTACGGTTCATAAAACTGAAATATCCAAGCCTTCAGCCATTAACTTCTCACCTTGATAAAAGGTAGATATAAATGCATGGCAAAGACTGTTGTTGGGTTTGAAGTGACAGTACTTCATATATACTAGGTCACTGTGTAATAAGTTGTGGTGTTCAGCTTCTTTCCTTAATAGATGTTTGCAGCAGTCAAATCCTTTGTGCTTATTATAGAAGTCTGGCTTGGCCCAACAGGCAATAAGCAGTTGGAATAAAAGCCTGACTTAGTTGAAGATTTGATCACTGGTAACATTGGGATGATGATGATGATGCTGATGATGATGATGATGATGATAACATTGATGATGATAATAATGATGATGGTAGCTTTGATAATGGTAACATTCGTGATGATGATGATACAACATTCATAATGATGATGGTAACTTTGGTGATGATGATTACAATGGTAATGTTAGTGTTGATTATTGTGATGGTAACACTGGTGATGATGATGATGATGATGATGATGATGCTAGGCCAGACAGCACATTAACTGGACCACAGCATTATAGTCAAGTATTATTGCTAAACCCCCTGATGCCCCATAGCCCTTAGCTAATGTATTATTCCAGTCACATACCATTTGTAGATCACTTGCTGGAGTAACAGCTAAATCCAGCCTAGTTGAGTTGAGTTGAGTTAATAACCGACATCATTGCAATCGGGGTAATCCTATAAGCAGTTAGTCCCCATCTTTATCAGCCAGCGAAGAGTTCCAATACTAATGGTGCCCATTGCAATCTGATTATATGTCTGTCTTGCTTTACCACTAAATGACGACTGTCGGACAGATCCTTTGACCACCACTTGCTGCCACATTCTCTCTACTCCAGTGGTTCTCAACCAGTGGGGAATTCACCTCAAGGGGGGTATTTTAGGGTTTCCAGGGGTGAGAGGGAGGGAGGGGGAGAAATTAAGACCACAGATAGGCAGACTCTAAATGGCTTCAGGCACAATATCCAGGTTTTCTATTGAGCATTTTGTTTGATGAAGCTCAATTTTCTGGCATTCTGGTGTCATGTGTTAAGTGACAATTTTTTGACGTTTTAACTGTGTGTTTATTGTAATATGATTAATTTGGTGTGTTAATAAAATATTATAAATATAAAAAATGCACCTTTTGAGGCTGACAATTTTGGAAAAGGGGGAATTCTTCTTCTTTCGTTTGCGGAAAAGGGGGGCAATGACATCTTGACATATGGTGAAAGGGTGCATGGGCCAAAAAAGGTTGAGAACCACTGCTCTAGACCATGATAGTCTATCTGTTCTTCTGCATTATTTATGTGCTCCAAGAAGGCCTTCATCACATCTGCCTTATCTTGCATCAAATCACCCCTCAATGATGCAGCACCAGCCAAACTGTCCGCCTGTTCATGTCCAACCGCACCAGAGTGTCCTGGAGAAAAGATCCAGCGAATGCTCACAACACGTGACCTCTGAATTGATGCATGCCATCCTGCATGAAGCATGCCAGTCTTCACCTTTGTCAGCATGCTTTGTGAATCAGTTACAAACTGAATCCACCCTAGGGAATCCTTAAACATTTTTTTTCCCTCTGCTCTTGTATCTTTAACGAGCAGCTGTTCACATATCCAAATCTATCATTTTTTTTTTTGCATATCCTTTACAGGACATCGCTGTCAACACCAGCATCTTTCAGCTGTATGTTGATTTCTTGGCAAGATTACGCTCAGTAGTTTGCCATTGCTTTCTGAGCAGCTGGCTCACATACCCTGTAAGTTACTGATGCGATTCGAACGACTGCTGATTCTCACCGTCATCACGTTACCCACGAGAGTATACAAGATTACGGAGAAAAGTCATAACCTCTAAGCCACGAAGCCGGCAAGTCTATCATACCCTCATGATATATACTTTCTACCATCAATAATTAATAATGCACCATGTTTTGTCATACATCACAAATAATGAAACGATTATTTAAACAAAATATTTAGTGAATTAGTTTGTTACCTGTAATGTGTTGGTTACATGAGTACAGGTCATGTCCATAATGTCCACCGAGCATGCTGCCCATCTGTGGCGCCATCTGGTGAGGGATTGGTGGCAAAGGTCGAGGACTCAGCCCACTGTTTAGGGATGGTTGGTATCCACCAATGCTGTTAGATAACATGCACATGTATATTGTTAGGACCACTTGCTAATATAGCAGTCTTACTGCTGCTAAGTGATGATGATGATGATAATGTGCACAACATTGAGCAGGATGTTGTTGATTATGATGGCAATGCTGGTAACTAAGATAATGATGATTATGGTAATATGATGGTAATGGTAATGATGATGGTGATTTATGATTACACTGATAATTATGGCGATGGTGTTAGTAGTAATGATGATGATGGTAACATTTTTGATGGTGAGGTAACAATGGTGATGGCACCACTGATGATATTAGTGAAGATGGTGATGTTTATGATGATGATGATAGCATAAGTGATAATAGTGATGATAAGAAACTAATAAAAATCCATACACTAAGTGGCAAACACAAGTTTATGATTACTTGAAATGGGATTACAAATGAAACATACGTCGGAGTTCAGCATGGCCGAATGGATAATCACGCTCATTCTTAAACATCCATTGCGGTGATTCCAAGGTAGCGGTTTCAACCTCTACACCAATAAGTTTTACTAAAATGCTGACTTCTCGTCCTTGACTTGGGGACGTAAATTACAAGTACCTCAGAAGTCGGAGTGAGTTAGCCTGATGGCGAGGGGCACTGGTAATAAGGAAAGCTATTTCACATGCAAAAATCAATCCAGTGTTATTAGAAGTAGTAGTACATGTATGGATTACGCTTGAGTTCAAAGCGAGCGAACACAAAATAATAAATAGGTCTAACCTTTGACTGGCCTCTTCAAGGACCCCCAGCGTGCCAGTGTTGATGCCGACTGGAGACTGTTGGCTGGTGATGTTGGTGCCGGCAGTGGCTGTCCCGCACCTACTAGAGTGGGAGCTGGAGAAG
This sequence comes from Cepaea nemoralis, assembly GCA_014155875.1. NCBI lineage: Eukaryota > Metazoa > Mollusca > Gastropoda > Stylommatophora > Helicidae > Cepaea > Cepaea nemoralis. The sequence goes on along the minus strand of JACEFZ010026135.1, from coordinate 407,990 downwards.
CTGAAACCTGCACAGAGAAGTGTGTAGAACATGACAATTGACACGTACACGCACAGAACTACTAGGAAAACTGATAGAAGGTCACTGCTAGAGTTGCATTGGTTGTGAATCATTTAGAGAATTTGGTATCAACACCCAAGTCAATGTATTTGCCATGTGTCGCCATCTTACACCATCACCAGAGTCGTGGATCAGCTCTGCGTTCTTGTTCCGACCATACCATGTGGTCAAGCGATCCAGATTTCTACTTCTCTGCCTTCCTCTTGCTCCACCTCCAAATCTTGCCAGTTGTCACCAAGTTCTCTAGTGTATTTCTTCTCATAACGTGTCCAAAACAATTTGACTGCTTACGTCTAATTTCTCTAATCGGTTTACAGATTCCAAGAAATTTATGTTGTAGTTTGATAGAAAATCAGAGAGAACGCGTAAATGGGTGCTCCACGGGAGCCCGATAGGGGTAGTCATGTGCACATTGACTATATTTATATTTCATTGTTACTGACCAGGCCATTATTTCCTATACACAAACATTTCTGGAGTATTATTTGTTATTTTTCTTAACAAAACACAGGTCCCAAGGCAGGAACTTGCTTTGGGTTTATGGTGCGATAAGGACATTACATTACATACGCCTGAATGCACCAGGTATAGGTGGCCATTATTTCCACTGTTAACAATACCCATTATTGATTTCGTGTTCAGCGGCGGTTCCCACCTGTTAATCCAAAACGTTAAAGAAGCGGTACAGTCATTCTCGGTTGTTACGTTCCTGTCCTGCACCTCGACAAACAAAATCAAACGCTATGCCATTCAAGCCTGAATTAAGTTTCGAATCAAAATCTTGTACGCCTGACGTAATATGGTTTCAGCCAAGTGCCTGCCACTGGCCCACCACTGAAACAATCAATCACAGCTGTTCACAATCGATCCGCTTATCGATTTCAATTGGAATTTCCTGTGCTTGTGCTATTCCCACCCCATCTGCACCACACCCCAATCACCAGACCGCCACTTCTGGTTCCTTTCTTAAGCTGGCTCCGTTTGGCGTTAATCAAAACCAGATACTAATTCGGGAATTAAATCAAATAGGTGGCGGGCGTGCCAGCAAAGTTGATCGCGAACTGCGTTTGTAATATCACGAGAACGACAGGACGTGTGTTCGACTCATGGGCTCGTCGCTTGTGAAGGTGAAGGAAAGATTGGCCTTGTAAAATGTGATGGCGCTATCACATCGCAGACCCACAAGCAGGCAACTGCATCGGGACGAATTATTATTTTTTTTTTCAAACATGAAGTCGGTGGAGCTGCGGTAGTATAGTGCTTAGTGTGTTTAGTTTAGTTGACGTATCAACATCGCGGCACACGTGTGTAACGCATAAGTGCTCCGTTCTACTCCTAACTCAAGCCTGAGTCAGGGGAATCTCAGCTCAGTGCACGAACTCCGTAGCACCGGCGAGGATCCTTAACTACTTTAGGTAGATTTTTTAACTCGAAATTTTGCCCGGGCAGCGCCATTAGGCTACTCTTTTTTCGATTTTCAACTGCCAAGGGATTTTTTTACGTGCGCAACAATACACACGGGCGTCCGAACTCACTACCCAGAGACCGAGGGGAACATTTTTGTTACTAGAAGTCCACGTGAAAGAATCCCGTCCCTCACCAGGGCTTGAACCCAGGACCTCCAGCACTCGAGGCGGACACCATACCTCGAGACCACTCCGCCCCTATGTAGATAAGAGAGCTGAGGTAGCATAGTGGTTAGTGTGTATGCCTGTCAGGGCAGTGGCCTGGGCTCAGCAGTGACAGGCATTGAGGCCGATCCAGCTTTATAAAATTGGTACCAGATAAGTTTCAGAAACTTCTCACTAGCGATACATGGAATCATGGGATACACGGAGTCACGCACCGAGCTGAGAATCACCTAGCCTTGTCATCCGCACGATGACATTTAAGTACTGATGTGTTGTGATTAATATGGTCATTGAATCGATTGATCGATCAAACATGCATAGTATGTGTGGCAATGCATACATGTCCAGATAGCCCAATAATGGAAAAGTCTGGCACCTATTGGAACTGTTGGTGTACTCATGACCAGCTGTTGAGACCCACACGAAGCACTACGCTCTAACACAGGCACTTTCCATTCTATACTATACGTTTGGAAAGGCAGCGGCAACGATGAAACAAACAGGTTACCTCATCTAGAAGACACGGCATAGTAAATTTGAAATCATTGATCAGATATACTTTACTTATCCTATGATTTAATATGAAGACACCTGTGAATCTACGAAAGTGAAATTTGAAAAATACAACTTGCTCTGACAATCAAATTCTATAGCATTATGTTTGCTCTGTTTAGTCGTTTATCTGCTTCTTCGCACTAATCACATTCCCAATCAATGAGCACAGATCAATACCCTTAATATATTTATCTGTTAAGATTCAAGTTCAAACAACTCCAAGGGAATTCTAGACTGGTCGCTGATTGTGTTACTTTTTGTCGGCAGACGACACCTTACTAAAGACGTCATTTTATTGATTCAAAGGACTCAGTTCTAACTACCAGAAAGGTCTACAGTTCTCTAAATTTTTTTTTTACCGTTGTGTGCGTTCCTTAATTATTAAGTCTTCTCTGTCGCATATTGAAAAGACGCTTCATTTTGACATAATGATTATGTTATTATTCGATATGCGCCATTGCTGTCTTGTAACATCAACACGGTAATAGTAGCAAAGACCTCATTTTCACTTCTTAAGGCGTATTGGGCATAAACGCTTGCCACATATTTGTATAGACAAATCGACAGATCACATTTCATGTTGAAATTCCCCATGATTATTACAGTGTCTCTTATTTCAAACGTTTCTAAAGTGTGGCATTTATACTTGTGGTGTTACTTTTCTTAGTCTTTAATAGTGAGAAGTCGGTCGCTGCCAACATTATACTCAAGAAGTGCTAAAGAAACTATCTTTAGCAAGAGGGA
>JACEFZ010026135.1:337500-400000 GCA_014155875.1 Cepaea nemoralis | reverse complement strand
TCATGAAACAGCTTTGACATTAAAAAAATGTGCGCCCAGTCGTTGGACATCGTGCTCAATTGTCTTGGCGCTGAAATAACTCTGGAAAAAAATGGTATGCCCAGTTCTTGGACATTATGTCCTACTCTCTTGGCGCTGAAATAACTCTGACAAAAAAATGTGTGCCCAATTCTAGGACATCATGCTCTAACATTTATTCTTCGCCATGCCCCTTCACATTAAAAACAAACATGTACCCGCATTGACATTTACCCGGGCAATCTCAGATTATAAATGGTCTCCTTGGCCTCCTGGCACGACGTTGAACTGTGTGTAGTCACTATGACACCTAATACTGCAGTTGTGTCTGCCCTTGAACACAATAGAGTGAGGCCCACCCAAAAATAAAAACATTCGCATAGGCCGACTTGACAATTTCCGCTATGGAAATAACAAGGGAGCTAACTGCTCCACAAAAGTTGATCCCTCAAGTAGTCATATTCATTTAAACAACAAAATAACATGTTTCTAACTACTTTCATGAACCTGCAAAACAAACAACGGATGGCTAACCGCGGCTACACATATGCCCTCCGACCAAAAAATGTCATTCAATAATGAATCAACACCACAGCACGAATGTTTAACTAATTATTTAACTACTGTTCATTGTCACGCTGGAATAAATATATAAAGAATATGTTTCTGCTTGCGGGTGCTCTCTGGATTCCGTTTTCTTCTTCACTGAATTTCTACGATTGTTTCTTTAGTGTCTATTCTATATGCACGGGCAGAAATATAGGGCGTCACTGGTCATTCACTGCCCAACACTGTTAACATGTCTAATTCTGGTATCATGAAACTTGAACACGCTGGTACGACTGAATTCCACCTCTGTTCCCGCCTTCTAAAATAAAGGGATTTTCTAACTACCACGAATTACACTGTCATTTGTCTCTTCACAACAGCCATAATAAACTCACTAAATAATACACAGGGGAATATCCCCTCTTGATGATCTAATTGTTCATGCGTGAATTTCTGCCATGTGCCATTGGTAACGTTTGGCACAGCCCGTCTCGCTCTGTTCTATTCTGCAGAAGGAAAACAAAGGGGGGGGGGGGGGGGGAAACATATTGTCCTGATGGCTTCAGATGTTGCTACTGCCCCCTGGCGTATTGAGTTCAGCCAGGCAAACAGCTGCCTTCCTGACAAACTAAGTCACACTCGTCCCCGTACAGCCACAGGTTTGGCATGCTCTGCATATCAGGTGTGGGAATTGTTCTTATACTTTGCATGGCTCTGGGTTTCGCTTGCCATACCCTGTCGTTAATCATGACTCTACTTCCTGGACGAAGAGTGGGTGGCCTTGGTATAACGGTGGGGTATTTTATTGTGATACCCTTCAATCAGTGAGTTAGTCTTTAACGTGCACTGAAAAGAGGAACTTGTCCTTTAACGATAACAAGATAAGACCACCCTTACGTTGACTTGCTCTGCTCAGCTGTTGTCTGAGCTCATTTCGGACAGATTCCGCTGCGCTGACACTCCTTCTGAGTTGGCTATCCCTGGGTATTTTGTTGTAGTGGGTTTTCCTGTATTCTTGTAGCAAGGTGGTTTGGCCGGTGTACTTTACACAAGAGTTTCTAACTGAACAGACTTAGTAGAAACCTCGCCGACAGATAGTTCAGACAATTTACCAACCAGCTATGAGATAAGTAGCCTAGTAAAGGAAGCACTTACTGAGACAACTATCGAGCAGGCAATCACGAACTACTGACTGTAAGCGACAAATCTATGTATACGATCTCACTATGTAGTAGAACCTGACACCGCCGAGACAAAGTTCACATGGAATATTCTGGGAACTCCTGGACTACAATAGGAACCCCAGATTATTCTGGAAACAATCCTTGCCAGACGACGCCATGTGTGATCAAGAGAAAAAGAAGGAGGAAGAAGAGAGAGGAGGGAGGGAGGAGAGAGAGAAGAGAAAGAAAAGAATGATGAGGGAAATGGTATGAATAGTGTGAAGCCTAAAAGTTCGTTCCTCAGTCGAACTCTGCCTACTACACACTACCTTTGATAGTAAAGAAAGAGGGAGAACAAGGAGAGAGAGAGAGAAGGAGAAAAGAGGATGAGAGTAAGGGATACGACAGATGTAGGTTCGTGTCTCCGCGTGAGAACAATAGTTAATTACTATTGCACCATCAATGTCTCGTGGTGTATGTTATCAGGTTATAGAAGAGAGGTACAGCCTCATAAGGTCTCTAAGCTACTCTAAATTATATTACTTCAGACTGACAAGTCGAAATAAAAGGCAACTCAAACATATTTATTTTCTTCTGAACAGTAACAGAGTGACAATCTACAGCATAATCACATAAAGTAACCAGTACATGCATTGAAGACACATCTACGTATAATCGACTCCAAAAAACAACACAATACTGCATGACGCCACAAGGGGGGGGGGGGTAGATAATGTTAATAAACTATACAACCAGATGTTAGGGAATTATTACCTACTATCACCTCCTAACCGCATGAAGAAAAGGACTAAATCTAGGAATTACACCGGCCTTTGTTTCGTAACTATCTTCCCGTAGGCTTATTAGTGGTCACATTATTCAGCCCAAATACCCATTGATCCATAGATTGATCCATCAATCCATATACCCAGGGAATCTAATTCGCTCCCATCCAACTTGTTCAGCGGGTAACTGTTTACCCAGACAATGTATTCTTCTTCTGCCATCCAGTGGGTTTTATGGTCGTCCTTCTGGGTTTCATTTGTCTCTGCCCAATCAATCGCTTGTCGTGGATCCCACTTGACCTTATTGTCATATCTGACCTTTAGTCTCCTGCGTGGTTCCATCCCCAGTGTTCCTGGCTATGGTCGTCCTGTTTGACGTTTAGCCATCTACTGCAACTAACGAGCGGTCTCCTTTAGCCAACAGTCCTTCTCAAATGGCTTGCACGCCATTTTGTGATCCTCGGAATTTGCGTTCCACTCCATCAGATTTATCTATCTGGAATAAATGGTTCACAGATCCTTGACCATCCTACTTTACTTCGGCAGTCCAGACGAAACTGTGATATGTGCATCTCTTCCGTCTTTAATACTGCCCCTCCATCTTCTTAGACACTAAACAGCCTGGATATAGACATCACCATTGCTGAAGTTCCAAACTCACACTTCCTCCTGGGCTGGGCGACCGCCCAGCCCTCGGATCTGCTTGCTACCGCACTCTTGCTCGTTCCACACTGTCTAAACTGACTGGATCCAACGTATATATTACTTCTCGAGTTGGCGCCTTTCTAGAATCACGTGACAGTCGCTGTCCCTTGTCAGCTACCAATCAGTACCTCGCGTACCCTGCTTAATTTGCATACTACCATCATATCATTAACCCAAATCTACATTGTCTCTGAAGTTCATGGTCCTGAGTTTATCGTCCTTGTTTGAGTTCATGCTCTTTAAATTAGATTTCCCAGCTCAAGCACATTCCCACTGCTATAAATCTGCCCCTCCGTTGTATTCCTTGCCCAAACTGACAGTTCCCCACAAAGCCTATGCTACGTTTGGCTTCATGTTTCCTGAATTTCTCATTTCACTAACAACGAAAGGTAAACTCTCGGTTAGGAGGCCGTGATCAAGTCAGCGCCCGGTCACTCACTAATTTTGAACTTATACTGGTTGGTGAACTTTCTGTCTCAAAATCATTCCAGTCATTGCCCTCTAGTAAACTGAGGCAGTATGTGAAAACCACTTTCCCTACTGTCTCATATATATATATATATGTCTCACAATCTCAACTTCGTCTTCTTCTTCTTCTTTATTTTTTTTCTTCTGCTCATACTGCCATTTTATCCAAACGAAGCATAGGCCCCAAGCAACTCAAGTGTCCCATTTTTTGCTATCTCCTGCACGTCTCTGCATGTCCTCGCCTCAACGTCCGATTCATCCCTGTCTCAAATTCCCTCCTCGGTCTGTGTAGGTCTCTGTTTGTTTTGACCCGTGTTGTCCAGTGGAAGCACTTTCTAGTTCTACAGTTTGCGGATCTTCACGGTGTCTCCCATACCTTTTTTCCTCACGTCTTGATTAACTGTAGTCGGGTTAATTCTCTCTAGTCCATGTCATCAAGCTGCTTTGTCAGCGTCCAGTGAAATCGTGTCTCTCCTTGTACTCTCGCTCACTTCCCACTCTCTCTTTCTCTTTCTTTCACATTCTCTCTCTCTCTCTCTCTCTCTCTCTCTCTCTCTCTCTCTCTCTCTCTCTCTCTCTCTCTCTCTCTCTCTCTCTTCTCCTCTCTAATTATAGTCACACCTCTCACTAAAGGCGAACACACTTTATCACTTTAATTTTCCCTCTCTCATCCACTTCGAGTATTTCTGATTCGCTTGCTTTCTATCTCTCCCGCGGTCTATTTCTCTCACTCACACACATATACACACATACATACACCCTGTTTCCCTCTGACTTTATCTTCTAACTCTCCCAAACACACACGCACACACGCACACACACACACACACTGTCTGTCTGTCTTTTACTCGCAGCCATCTCACATCCTACCTGGTCTATTTCCTTCTCCCACAAACTTCCACCGGTCTATTCCCATTCATCAACATCCCTACACTCGACCTATAACACTACATTCCTTGAGGCGCAACAAAGCCCTAACGTTTCCACCATGTTAAGTAAACAGCCTTCAACAGGCCTCAGCTGGTAGACGTACACAACATAATGTCAACGACCCGATTCTGGTTTCCCAACACACAAACAAAAACATGGTCATACGGCGATACTTCGCTGCCGTCTCAGGTGCGCAGGAATCTCAGCGGACTGTTTAGAAGCGTTATAGATATTTAAGAAACGTCGCCTTCCTACAACCAGACGTCTCAGGACTGTCACTTGATCTGGCGCCTCGCAGTTTGATTGAGACGCTCTTTGTGACTTATCTCGGTCTTATCGAATTTCATGTTTATTACATAGTCTATTTTTCGATCACATTAAACAGCACGAAACTCTTATAACGGGAGCTTGTGTTAGCGCACTGACTAGCATGTTTGTCTCTCGAGCCGCTGGTCATGTATTTGAGTACCAATTGAGGCGGGATGTTTACACTGACCAGGATCTCATATATCATCATCATCATCATCATCATCAAGTGTCATGCCTGCTGGCGTTGGCGTTCATGACTTTCCACAGATCTCGGTCTTTGGTTTTCTGGATCAACTCCGCTGATGATATTCCTCCATGCCACCGTCTCAATCCATCCATCATCATTTCTCTTGGCCTACCTCTCCCTCTCTTCCCCTAGATCTTTCCAGTTGTCACGATGTTCTCCAATGCCTCTCTTCCCGTTTCACTAGTCTCTTTCAGGCAGTCGGTGTTAGTTACTTTGGCAGTCCAAGGAATTCGCAACATTCGTCTTAGGAACGACAAATCTGTTGCTTCCAAGTTCTTCCTAATATGTTCATTTACATTCCAAGACTTACTGCCATACAGCAAAACAAGTTCTATATTGCAGTTTAGCACTCTCTTACATTAAATGATAGTGACTTATTGCATAGGATACTCTTCATTTTTCGAAATGCAGCCTTTAATTGCCCTATTCTGCCCTTAATCTCTGTTGTGCATTTTCCATCTGATGTTATAAATGCCCATAGGTATTTGAAATTATCCCAGGTCTATATGGGCGTCCTGGAAATGTCCTGGAAAGTAAAGGCGATCGGGATAGTGACCACATCACCCATTGACTGCAGACTGGTCTATGGAAATACGGGGCTAGCACCATATATCCCAATATGACTCAAAGTGTGTAGAATGGTAACTGACTTCACTTTTTAAAGAAACAATTAACACCAAAATGTGAAATAGAAATACAAGGGAAAATTATTAACCAAGGGGATAATTTTAAATACCCATGGGCATTTACAGGGAACCAACAAATGTTTGAATGTGGGCATCGCATTCACCTGACTTGAACCCCCTAGATTTTTATCTATGGGTGTATCGCAAGGATAATGTGTACCAGGCCAGCAAAGATCAGGGAAATCCCCACAGAGGAATGCGGTCGAGTAATTATGCAAGTGCATCCAACGTTGCGGAGGCCATTTGAAGCATATTTTGGAAAGAAGATAACTTTTATGCAAAGCGACCGAGGTAACTGAAACTTTTGGAAATGAGTGAACACAGACTAAAGTTTACAGTCACCAAATTTCAAGAAATTTGCTTGACCTTTGTAGGATTTAATAAACTTGTTATGGGTTAATTTTTTGGTGTGTGTGTGCACAACATAGATTAAGAACAGAATAGGGAAAGCAAAAGCTGCATTTCAGAAAAAGAAAAGTGTCTTATGAAAAGTGGACAGTAAAATCACTAAAGTGAGATAAGTTGGTGACTTCAACACCAGTGTTAGGACAAACCTGATGATGATGATACGGTAAAACAAAACTCACTCACAATATCAGTGAACTATACAAACTTAACACATATTTGAACTCTGAACTATTGGAACTGCAGCAAGGCCGTACAAATACAACAGAATTGGGGGAGAAATGTTCAGTCTCGGGACCACACTGGTGGCCAAGGCAAACATGAAAGGAAAGGGTGGCGATGAGGAGTGCTGGATGTGTGGGTGAGCCAAGAGTTCTCCTCATAGGTGAAATACGTAACATTGTTGTTTTGCCTGGATGTGAGGGTGAGCCAAGAGTTCTCCACATAGGTGAAATACGTAACATTGTTGTTTTGCCTGGATGTGAGGGTGAGCCAAGAGTTTTCCACACAGGTGAAATACGCAACATTGTTGTTTTGCCTGGATTGGTGGGTGAGCCAAGAGTTTTCCACATAGATGAAATACGTCATATTGTTTTTTAGATGTGGAAATGTGTGCTGACGATGGCCCTTGCCGAAACATCCATTTGGTGATTTGTGATTGTGTTCTTGTAAAACTTTCCACTTCTGCTTCTCATTTTATTGAACTTACTCATATACTTAAATTAGAGTTATAAAGTGAATTACTATTTTACATAAATCATGTCAAACATTATGTGTCCATGATAAAACTGGTTTATTCCTCAGGTTATGTGTTATTTATTTATGTATATGGTAAGTAAAAGTTAAATGAGGTTGATTGCTTATATAGGTAAAAACTACAAGAGAAGCAAAGAACCCATTAAACACCTTGTGAAGCATATGTTAGGCCCATATTTTTAAAGATCAATCGACACTCGATATGGTCAATATTACACTGGCCGCCTTTACTTCCTAGGACATTTCAAGGTACCTGTTCTATTATCGGTCGACTTAGTAACTCGGGTCAATGTAAAACATCTGCCTGGATGTTAAATCCAACACACGAATTACTACAGCAGGGAATCGTACTAGCTATTATGCTATCGTGACTCCCTTTATGTTTTAAGTGTCCTGTTTTTAAACAGGGTTGGTTATAGAGTTCGATAACAACTGTCTCGCCAATCGTGCCTGTTACTGCGGGCCTTAAAACTTCCTGCATCAGTCCTAACAGTCGTGCCTGGGCGAAAAAGGTGATCCATGGTTGACCTCTTTCTCATTGTCAAGGATTTCGTCTTCAGGAACTCTATTTGGTGCACCCATATATCTTTAAATATGAATTAAGCCATGGCAGCTCGATGTTATCTACTACCAGTATTTACTTTGTTACATATTATGTTTCAGTATTACACCGTATTATTTTCACATTTGACAATGATACGTCATTATTTGTTACTGTTTCATTGTTGTAATTATCAACGCAGCCTTCCGCCAACCGGTTTAGTGCCAGAATTTTACGGTAAGACCGCTGTGATCTCTATTTTTCCATACCTTTTTTCGTAATGGAAAATTTCTAAGGACAATTCTGTCAGCATTTCTCGGGAGCGATCACTCACTTCCAATGACGGTCATTTCAAAATTTGTGATGACAAGCCGGCAAATTTATCTTATTCTGTCCTGCACTAGGCACGATATTACCACCTCATTTTATCCACTATGAATGAAAGGCTTCTCTTTCTGGCCTTTCTCATTAATTTTCCATACTTTAGGTTTAACTTCTTCAGTTTTAGAATAACACCGCGTTTCCTGGAGGTAGGGACAATAACCACATACACAAATCATGAAAACATTTCATTCAAGGAGAATAAACATATACTGATGAAACATAGAAAGTAAGATTACACATGATGCAACAGTTGGAACACACTGGCAATTCCATATCAAGCGAACACTGGGATTAAAATAGTTAAATTGCCTGCCACTTTACATGGTTCGTGGTGGGCTTAAAGTGACGTCGGTGCAATGACAGATAGTTCACATACAACGGTTGAAAACTTACTAGGAAATATCTCAGAGCTGGCTCCCGTGTGGGGTGACCTCCCCATGCTGTTCTCACTGAAATCCATTGGTGAGCCTTCTGGTTTAATTTGCTGTACTGTTAAACAAGTGTTGAGGCTGTCACCTGCATCCAAGCCATCCTTCTTTAGCTGTGAGGACACAAAAGTACAAATACGACTTAGTTACAATTGACAGGTATATCACAAGTCGGCAACAGAGTAATCGCATATTGGATAGAGATAAACATTAGACATTTTAAGGTGTAAAGACAGGAGGATCGACTTCATTGCAGCGGGTTTTATCCCTTGTGGCTCGGTCTCTTTCTGCAGAGCGGCCTGTCAAAAGCATCACTTAGAGCACTAACTGCATAGTTCAAGCGATGACCCCCAGTGTCACTCTAAAAAAAAAGCGTACACTCACGAATCGAGTTATGGGGTCTGAAAACAAACCCACGACATTCAGAGCACTAGGCCGGCGGCTTGAACACCTCGCCATGGAGACCCCTACCCCATGTTCCATATAATATCACATACCCAGGCCTCCACGTTAATGACTTTAATAACATCTGTCCTTGTACCCAGGCCTCCATGTTAATGACTCTAATAACATCTGTCCTTGTACCCAGGCCTCCACATTAATGACTCTAATAACATCTGTCCTTGTACTTAAACCTCCATGTTAATGACTCTAATAACATCTGTCCTTATACCCAGGCCTACACAGTAATGACTCCAATAACACATGTTCTTGTACTCATACCGCCACAGTAATCACTCGAATACAACGTTTCCTTGTACTCATACCGGCACATCAATGACTCCAACAAAAGGCTTACCTTCTTCTTCTGTTGCTGTTGTTGCTCTTTAGTGTGGTTCTTCACGTGCTTGCGGAGAGAGCTGGGGTCTGTGTAACGTTTACTGCATCCCGGGACTTGACAAGCGTATGGTTTCTGAAAGGAAGGCACGTGTTTTAAAACGTAAATATGGTTTCCATTGAAATAAATGTAAACACGGATTTTAATTCCCATGAACATAAATATGCACTGAAAAACAAACACTGTGTCATATATACCTCTATGTTACTGTATAGCATAATTCAATAACTATGAATAACCAACTGGAAACAATAATGACATTAGCATACCGATAAACTAGAAAGAAACTGCAGCCAATGTAATGTAAAGGTAAAATTACAAAAGAGAATTGCTAAGTGAGATGAAGGTTCGATACATAACATATTGTGGGCACTGCACATAAGAAGACACATGACTCCCCGAAATCAATGCTAGTGGAAAAGGTGAGAAGCAAAAAGCAGACCGGTTTAAATAGGAAGATAACATCACTATACGAACTAGAAAGAGGATGCTGAATGATAGAATCTGAGAAAGATTGGAGACCCATTGCAGGAGTCCTTTGATGTATACATAGGCAACTGATCTGATCACATATATAAACTGGAAAGCAAACTGCACATATCGGCAATTTATGCAGTGTTCAAATATACAAACACTTAGTAAAATCACTCGATTTGATGGAGTTCACTGGTGAATACTAGCGCAAACAAGTGGATTAGCTTCTTCCAATTAATCAATAAACTTGCTGACAATACCAGTCAAGCAACTCAGACAACAGAAAGATGTATTTCTTCGCCTACTTCCTTTCAAGACTAAAATTCATAGCTAGAGAGCTACGTTCAAGTAGCGTGAAGTGCATTCTCAGCCACAGCAAGGATAGTTTCTAAATGACTGGAAGTGTTTGAAAAGTCACAGCTAATACTGAAAGCCACCCACTACATAAGGAAAATGCAGGCATTTACCGTGTCTAAATGTGTTCTCTGGTGTTTGGCTCTGTCCGAAGAGTTACTGAAAGATTTCTCGCAGCCCTGATGTTGGCAGTGATATGGTCGCTCCCCCGTGTGACTTCGGAGATGTATCTTGAGATTTTCCAATCTTGAAAATGCTTTAGTGCATCCATCAAACTGCAAATGATAGAATGTTATGTCATGTTACTGAATCGTCAGACTGGTATAATGTTATTTTAATCATACTGTCATTTATGTCAGGTGATTCAGCCTCGGACTGGCATACAATTATTCTGACTAAACTGCTATATCATGTAATGTGTTTCCCAAGGACTGTTGTAGATCTCTTCTGATCCTTTCCAAGCTCAGAAACTTGTAGAGTGTGCAAGACCGGTATTCAGAGAGGGGCATGTTGGGAAATTAACTAAGTCATGCCACAACATATCACTAACGATTTAGCTGGGATTAGGTCCACCTTGGTCAAGTTAGGCAATTTATTGTCAACCGACTCCAACTCAAAGCCCAGAGGCAAAGCAGAATGAGTTAATGTAATAAATATCAGAGATCGAAGGAGTTGAAGTAGCAATCAAGGAAGACACATTTAAAATTACAAAGGTAGATAGGTACAATTTATAACTATTTACGAATGATGCAGTAAGAAAACAACAGTTGATAATAGCATGTTTTTGTAAGAATTGATTGATTCGGAAATTTCTTGTAATAAATGTGTGAAAACAAACTAGGATTTTGTAAGTAAGTCAGTTAGTAAAGGACCATTACATGCGCCTTTGACACACAGGTTATCTTGGTGCCAGCTCCACACTTGGACAGACCAATCGGCACTCGGTGAGTGATGTGGCCGGTATCAATCCGGCCGTCTTTACTTCCCAAAACATTTCCTGGCTCCCAATGCTGGATGGACCTGGGCGGTTAGGTCAATGTTAAAAATCCACGCCGATGCGGATTCGAACCGATAACCACATACAGTGGCGTGCAAAGGGGGGTGCGGGGGCGACGGCCCCGGGCATCCAGCCGGGAAGGGGGCATCCAATTAGGGAGAGGGGGCATCCAATTAGGGAGAGGGGGCAGCACAGTGCAGTGGGACATTACCATCTCAACATTACGTGGTTAATTAACATTAGCCCTGATCTTTCGTAACGGAGTTTAAAGGTCATTTAGCTGCTAACACAACTCTACAGGCGTATTTTACGCACACAGACGCCAAATGTTAGAGATAGAGGGTGTATTTTTAATAACTGTGTAGTTTTTGAAAATATTGCCGTTCCAAGTTTTGTATTCACCCTCTGTGGAGTTCATGCAACATAAAAGGTAAATACAAAACTTGGAACGGCAATATTTTCAAAAACTCCAAAGTCATTAAAACACACCCTGTTTTATAGAAGTAAGTGTCATGGCTACAAACTCGGAGCACAGTCGCTGGCACGCCTGCCTGTCTGTCCAGTGGTCAAGTTTTCACATCGCCATGGAGGCGGATTTTCTGTTACATTGGCTTGATCTCACTGGTCGACCAATCCTAAAATCCATCCATCCATCATGTGCCATGCCGGTAAGCGTGGGCGGTCATGTTCTGCCATCTCACTCGATCACCAGAGTCGTGGATCAGCTCCGTGTTTCTGTCTTCGACCATGCCACAAGGCCAAGCCATCCAGGTACTTGCTTCTAGGTCTTCCCCTTGGTCTGTTCCCCTCGATCTTACCAGTTGTCACCAAGTTCTCCAAATCATTTCTTCTCATAACATGCCCAAAAAATGTTGACTATCTACGTCTAATGTCTCTAATCAGTTTACGATCTTCATTTGTTTCTTGAAGGACTTGTTCATTGGTCTTTCTGGCTGTCCATGGTATTCTTTGCATTTTCCTCAGAAACCACATTTCTACAGCCATCAGATGTTTTTCAGCCTGACTGCTCATTGTCCAAGCTTCACATCCATATAAAAGTACAGGTTCTATGTAGCATCTCAACACTCTTTTTCTCGTTTCAATTGACATCTTTTTATTGGTCAGTATGTTTTTCATCTTGCTAAAGGCTATTTTTTTCCATGGCGATTCTTGTTCTAATCTCTCCATGGCATCTCCCATCAGATGTTATTACTGTTCCGAGATAATTGTACCTATTCACTTGTTGAGGAATATTCCCATTTCCTTGTATATTACATTGTGGTATTTCGTTCTTCCTAGTGACGACCATAATCTGTGTCTTTTTACAATTTAATTCTAACCCTAGTTGTTCACTGTGTATAACAACCGCATCTACTAAAATTTGCAGGTCCTGTTCATTGTCTGCAATCAAGACTGTATCATCTGCATATCTAATGTTATTGATGCATCGTCCCCCAATGTTGATTCCCTCCATATCTTCAATATTTCTGAAAATACTTTCATTGTACAGGGAAAACAGATCTGGAGACATTACACATCCCTGTCTCACACCTCTCTTAATAGGCTGATATTGGCTTACTTCATTATCAACTCTTATGGCAGCTTGTTGTTTCCAATATATGTTGTTTACAAGTCTAGGATCTTTTCCATCAATTTGTAGACCTTCAAGCATCCTTATCATGTTGACATGTCTCACTTTATCGAAAGCCTTTGTGTAGTCAATAAAGCAAAGGTGTAGATCTTTGTTTACTTCTATAGAACGTTCGATTACGGTTCTCAGTATATACACAGCATTTACTGTACCCTTGCCTTCTACAAACCCACATTGTTCTTCTCCTATTTCAGGTTGTATTTTCCTCCTAACTCTTTGCATGATAATTCTTAGCAAAATCATCGTGATGTGACTCATTATACTAATTGTTCGATGTTGATAACATTCCAAGGCTCCTGATTTCTTTGGGATTGCAATAAATACAGAATTATATAACTCCTGAGGTATATTTCCAGTATCATATATTGTATTAAGCAGACTGGTAACTTTATCTATTCCATATTCTTATAAAGCATTAATCATTTCTGTTGTGTCGCTGTCTGAACCAGGGGTCTTGCCAGATTTCATATGGTTAAGAGCATTCTGAACCTCCATCTTCAAAATTGCTGGTCCTTCATTATTATTTTGAACATCATACTGTTCGTCTCTGTTATAGTCATAAAGGTTTTTCACGTAATCTGACCATACATGTAAGATCTGATCTTCTTCTATTATGACTCTTCCATCTTTTGTCTTTAGGCAGCCTGCTAATGTACGTGTTCGTTGATTAGTTAGCTCCTGAATTCTTTTGTGCATTAGTTTCGCATTGTTACTGTTGTGTTGATTTTCAATTTCTCTGCAATTTTTCTCAAGCCATGTTTCTTTTCCCTCCTTACATAAGGTTCTGACTTTTCTGTGAATTTCTTCATATTTGGCAGGATTATTTTTGTTCTGTCTTCTTGTTTCCATTAGTTGTAAAATTTCTTCAGTCATCCATGTTTTAGGCCCACTTTCTTTACTTTTGGAATATTTTTCTGCTGCACAACTGATTGAATTCTTCTGCATTTCCCATTGATCATCTACATCTTGAAATAGGATTTCTAGATCATACAATATATCAAATTTGTTCTTTACTTCTATGTTAAAATTATCTTGTATTTCTTTGTCAGTTTTCAATTTGCACAAGTCATATTTAGGGTTTCCTGCTGTATACTTGACTTTCTTTAACTTTACCCTCAATGTGCCTGTAATTAATCTATTAATCTGTGATCAATGTAACAGTCTGCATTTGGCACTGTTTTAACGACTGTTAACGCATTTCGAAACCTTTTGCTAATCAGGATGTAATCAATCTGGTTTTTAATCCTGCTGTCTGGACTCCTCCATGTCCATAATCTTCTAGGATGCTATTTAAACCAGGTGTTTCCTACAACCATTTCTTGTTCTTTTGAACATTCTACAAGTCTCTATCCTCTTTCATTTCTCTCTCCCAAACCATGGTTGCCTACACTGCATCCATCGTTTTACTTTCCTATTTTTGCGTTGAAATCACCCATTATGATATTTATTTCTGGTTTTTAACAGTTCTTCAAAGCAGACTCTATGTCATTATAAAATTCCTCTATACTTTCTTCACTGCATTCACTTGTTGGGGCATATACTTGAATGATATTTATTTTAAAAGGTATTCCGTTTAATTTTACTAATAGAACTCTGTCTGACACAGCCCGATATCTTTTCACAGAATTTGATGTTTGCTTATCTAATATAATGGCTAAACCTCTTTGCTGTTCTTCTCCCCCAGAGTAAATAATCTTACAATCCTCCCCTGTCCTTATCCCTGCTCCTTTCCATCTCGTTTCCGATATTCCTAATATGTTAATCTTCTCTCTCTCCATTTCTTTTGTGATGTTTTCTAATTTTCCATCTGCATTCATTGTTATAACATTCCAAGGTCCTACTTTCAATGATATTAATATGTTGCACCTAGTAGCCTGCTGACGGTCTGGAGTCACCTGGTGCGCATGACTATCCCTACCGGGCGAGGCTGCTCCTATGGAGCACCCATTTACGCCGTTTCTCTGATTATCTATGAGTCCACACAACATGATCTTCTTGGCATCTGTAAAGAAGGTAGTTTGCCATTGCTTTCCTTCCTAGCAGTGACCATACTGGTCAGTGACCGTAGCCATTGTCTCCTCAAAAAAGAGATCCTCTGCCTACCGTCGTGGAGGTGGAGACCATAACCTACAACTATCTGTCGGCATCTCTTCAGCTTCATCCACCACCTGCACACATGGCTTCACGTCACCCTTGATCGGGGGGCTAAACGGGTACTCCACCTTTCCCAAGGGTGTCCCGTAGGCTAGCGGAGGGAAGGAGGCGCCTTACTTCTCTTTTGATAGGGGATACCCCTACCCCGCTACCCAATCCTAAAATGGGTATCTGGAAATGTTGTGGGAAGTGCAGGCGACAGACATATTACCCACAGCATCCACGAGTGCCCGTTATTCTATGAACAAGATGGGGTCAGCACCATGTACCCAGTAGTATAAATGCGAGTAAAAAGGTCCTTAAACAGGAACCTGCCGTAGGTTTGTGACGTGATGGACCATCCCAATGTGAAGGCCTGAATGTATGGTGGAATAGGTGGCCAGTCTTTCCCTCACTTAGCAGGCGAAGAACCCCCGTCTGTTCGTGCTGGTGACATTATCGACGTAGACCCCTAGCGATTACACTAACCCACCCGACACAAGGGTACTTTACTTTTGTTTTACTACAGACTGTCTCCTGCGTTCTAATGTCTGTAACCCTAGTGATTACACTAACCCACCCGACACAAGGGTACTTTACTTTTGTTTTACTACAGACTGTCTCCTGCGTTCTAATGTCTGTAACCCTAGTGATTACACTAACCCACCCGACACAAGGGTACTTTACTTTTGTTTTACTACAGACTGTCTCCTACGTTCTAATGTCTAACCTGGGGTGGATACTGTCTCTTTTCTTAATCCGCACTTGATGTTCAGCATTGAGATGTGGGAAAATTAAGACTGTGTTCAAAGGAAAGATGTGTTGCATTGGTTGCATCATATCAACGCTAACCTAGTGTAACCTTGATTTTGTCTGCTCCTTGTTACCTTGGTCTTCGTGTACGTTAAATGTTCATATTTTAAAGGATGCATGTTCTTATCCGTAATTGATTAGGTTTCATTGTCATAATATGTAAACACCACTTTATGGTGTCTCTCGATAAGTTCAATTTGTTTGACTATCAAATTTTTTTTTTATGTCGTCGTGTCGCATTTCACTCGTTTGAACCTAGGCAGCCCCTGTTACCCATCTCATCTTAAGTGGGGCAAATTTTGTCTATCCAAATGTTGATAACAACATTGTTTGACATAGCAAAGTGAAGACGAAAAAAAATATTGTTTGTCATTGTTGATGGCCCTCTATTGTAAACGTAGGATGATTTACTTTCTACATGTAACAGTTAAGATAGGTTGATAACTTGCAGAAACGCAATGAATACACACTACACTTACTATAATTAAAAGTATATGCATCTATGTAAACATTATGGTTTCAACATAGTGGCGTGGAGCTTTCGAAATAGTCATGAAAACGTAATGATGGCCATATATGATAGTAGTAGTAGTATTAGTAGTAGTAGTTTGCGGCAACTGCTCTAACTATGAAGCCTTAATTCCTCAGGCTCAAGACCCCGCTGTCCTACACCGCAAGGTCCTATAGGCAGTAAATGACAGCAGCAGTAGTAGTAGTGCCGGTCTCTCTGGCTGTGGGGTTACAACACTTTCTCTCTGTAATCCCGTTTATCACGCAGAGTCTCGCAGCGGAGCGAGAGCTGAGGCGGTTCGACCCCCGCTCGTGACTTGCGGGATACTGAGCCGGCCGCTCAGAAAGCAATGGCAAACTACTGAGCGTAATCTTGCCAAGAGATCAACATACAGCTGAAAGATGCTGGTGTTGACAGCTAAGTCCTGTAAAGGG
This sequence comes from Cepaea nemoralis, assembly GCA_014155875.1. NCBI lineage: Eukaryota > Metazoa > Mollusca > Gastropoda > Stylommatophora > Helicidae > Cepaea > Cepaea nemoralis. The sequence continues at coordinate 383,421 of JACEFZ010026135.1, read as the reverse complement.
ATATGCTAAAAAAAAAAAAAAAAAAAGTAGTAGTAGTAGTAGTAGTAGTAGTAGTAGTAGTAGTAGTAGTAGTAGTAGTAGTAGTAGTAGTAGTAGTAGTAGTAGTAGTGTGTTGTTTGTCCATCAAGAATAATGATGACCATTCATTTCATCCAGAGGGGTTGAAAGTGTGGAGCCGTGAGTTCTAAGATGGCTGATAAGGCCTATTTTGGCTCGAAATGATCTTTGACAATGTGGACAAAGAATGCTTGACGTTTCTGGAGGAGGATTTCCTGCAGTGGTCTTTCTGTCCTGCCTTTTCTTTACAGCTCTTGTAGTCCTGGTTGCTTCACAAGTAACTGCACCCTTGTGTAATGATGCACGCCACGAATTTCGGTCTCTGGCTGCAGTCTCCCAGGTGTCATGATGAATTCCAAAAGCATTCAGTAAGATTTTCAGAGTGTCTTTACAGCGTTTCCTCTGGCCGCCTTGGGAGCGTTTACCACAACGCAACTCGCCGTAAAAAAATTTGTTTAGGGATCTTGTGATCTGGCATGCGAGTCAAGTGACCAGCCCAGCGAATCTGATTCTTCATTAGTAGAGTGTGGATACTGGGCATGGGTGCTCTTTCTAGGACTTCGGTGTCTGGGATCTTGTCTTGCCATTTAATCTTCAGTAACTTCCTAAGGCAGACTGTGTGGAAGTGGTAGTAGTAGCAGCAGTAAAGTAGCACTGTTTTTGACTGTCAGTGTACCGCATTGTATGTGAATACATCTTCGTCGTCTCAGTCTGTGATCATGCATGTTACTGACAATGTACTGTAAAATACCAAGAAATTCTGCCAGCTTGATTCGTCCAAAGCTAAGTTTGCATGAATAAACTGTCATGCATGATGCGTAATCATTCAATCGTGAATAACAATTTAATCCATGGTTGACATAATCTGTGAGCTTATGGTTATAAGTATAAAGTCGTGTAAAAGGTTAAGAGTTATACGGGTAAAAAGGTTATACGGGTAAAAGGGTTATACGGGTAAAAGGGTTATACGGGTCAAAGGGTTATACCGCAATAGCTGCCGTTGTCATATATCAAAACAATGCATTCCTTTAGTGCATTTTTAAAACATAAGCCATAACCAATGGGTTGCTCAGTTTGTTTGTTGCCTGACATATTTCGCTGCAGGTGCAGCGTCAGGTGCATACTGCAGTTATACCATTTGAAGTGAATCATAGTTTGGCTGAAATGCAGAGAACACATACAGTCATTCGTATGGTTCGAATGTGGAGCATTTGTTATATGCATGGTAATAAGTCTCTCTGTCTGCATAAAAGGCCTTTAAAACCCGTAATAGTTGAAGCTTCAGCATATATGAGTAATTGAATATATTCAATATACCAAATTCCTTTGCTTAGTTAAACATAAGGCCGAAGTTTAACACGTGCTGAATGATGCGAGGTTGGGATTTTATATTCTGTCGATTGCGCGAAGTTACTAGACACTGATTAACTCTCTTTTTAACTCATACTAGTATATGCTCAGTTGCTCAATTTGCTAATTTAACTAATTATCGTTATGCTTTAACTATGTAAGTTGCTTTTGCTACAATTTGATTTGGTGTACGGCGGGTACCCATTGGATTGTAGGATCAGATTAAGGGTGTTCTCTTTTTCTGCTAGTATGTAGTCGTAGCAAATCTGCCTAGTCCGGCTAAACATGTTCCCTACCAGGCCACGCTTCTCCTGTGCGCACCCCGATCCCCCCCCCCCCCCCAGCGCGGGTTACCTCACCGGTTGACTTAACCATTCACCGAGTTTCTGGCTGCACTGACCTTTAGTCAGTTGACCCCGTTAACCATAAGATCCGTTTCTTTCCACCCATGGATAGCCGTTTCAAGCAAGGACACAGATAAGTTGATATTTGTACATTCGTGTAGTGTCGATCGTGTATTTGTTAGTCTATTTTTGTTTGTTTGTTCTGTGCTGACGAAGGCTTTGGCCGCAACGTCCATTGTTTTTTGTAGTTGTGCTTTGGTAAAGCTCTCAACCTACTTCTCGTTTTTCAGTGATTCATTCACGCTTATACTGGACCGGTGCAAAGCTGTCGAAATTCAGGTACTGGTCCATTCATATTCCTTTATCTTTCAGTGTGAATTAAACGCGACAACTACACCAGTCAGATGTAATGAGGAACGTGAGAGATCTTCTCTGTATAATTCCCTAGTGTATGTAACTGGTGTGATAAGCCAGCTTACGTCAAGTGTTATCACTTCCGCCGATATTGTCTTAGCTTGGTCTTCACAGCAATGAAGAAGAATGTCCGTTATCAGTGCAACAGCCGAACTGGGCCACTGCCGTCAATGATGCCTTTTCCGGTGGCGTTAACAATTAGGTTATAATCTTGGATCATTGGCTTCTTGTACCACGAGTAATCTATGTCCTGTCTGAATTAGTCATTGTTACAGAACATGACAACTATGACTCATTGTGTATTTGGGGAGATTGGTAGCGAAACTGTTACAGTTTACATAAGGAACATTCAGATTTCACATTTTATCGTGGCGAAGGTGTTATCAACGCGATTCGTAATCCCGTATACCTTGGTTCGAAACACAGCGGTGCTTTCGAAAACTTTCGAAAAAGTTATAGGTGCCGGTATTCCGAAACCATGGCAAATTATTGAAAGTAAAACTTTCCCAAGAATCAAGAACAGCCAAAATGCTGGGGTTGGCTGCTACGTCCTGTGAAGGACATGCAACTAATAAAGAAGCGTGTCCTTGGTCGGTCTCCGTAACTAAGGCTTACGGACGCGATTCGTAAGCCCGTTTACCCGCGTTCGAAACACAGCTGTGACCGATTTGGCATCAGACCGCGTTGTGCTGGGTTTTAACGAGTTGGTATGGGAGCCGGTTGTTCAGGAACCAATGGCAATCTACTGAACGTAAAACTTGTCAAGACATCAACAACAGCGGTGAAATGCTGGTGTAGACAGCGATGTCCTGTAAAAAAAAAAAAGGATATGAAAAAAAGCGTGTCCTTAGCGGCACGTTGATTGCAATGGCTAGGGCGTTTTCTGACCATGGAATAAGAGCGGTCATGGAATAAGAGCGGATCCTACGAGAGTTCGATCATTGCATTTGCCATTCGCTACGCTAAGGAAATACTGGTGACCTATTCCCCCCAGCGCTCAGGCCTAACAATTTGATGCCCCTATCATTCGACTTACAAACAGCCGGGCATGCCACGAGACTTGTTTTTAGTGTTATCTAATCCCCACTTGTTTCCTTTACATTTATGTGTACCGATCAATATCTTTGAATTATTTCTCGTGATATTTCAATGGATTACGGGTTCCATAGCAATTTATATTTCTGTGTTCAACGTATAACACAATAGAACCAACCAATCGTGTCTCTTCTTTAAATGTTCATAATATACTAGATTCAGCACCAATGTCCGCTGTGTGTATGTGCGTGCCTGCGTCTCTCTATCTCTGCCTCTCTCTATATATATCACCCCTCGCTCCCTCTCTTTCTCTCTCCGTCTCCCCCCTCCCTCTCTTTCTCCTCCTCTCGCTCTCTCTCCCTCCCTATCTCCAACTCTGTCTCTTACACTTGCCCTATTTAAAAACTATGCATGTCCATCGCAGGACTTTGCAATCAACCCAAGGTTTATTTTGTAGACAATTTTAAGTTCAGTAATTTGCCATTGCTTTCTCAACGAGTAGTCAACGTTTTAAGTCCTACTGACCGGTATAGGAAAGGAACCTATTACCTCGCCATCAGCACACAGGCAGTTTAACAGCGAGAGCTTAACCTCTCGTCCACATAGGCCTCTACTTGAAGAATACTCAGCAAAAACACATTTCTTAGAACTGCAGTGATATTAAAATGTCTGGGGGTGATTTGTGTTCACGTTCCATAGTCGAGGGTTCAGGTGAATGATGGACCTAGCTAAAGACACCATCATATATAAAGTGTCATACTTCACCCGGATTTGTCATAATTCACCCCGATTGTTATTCACGTTTAACTATCTGGCTTCTATAGTGGTATATGTACTGTTATACTTTGTTTAGTTTAGTTTAGTTTAATTGGTATACACTTGTTATACTTTGTATTATTGTATATGATTTATGTAGAAGTGATGGTTTAAGTAGAAGTCTATTACTTAGTTAAAAGTATATGGTTTAGGTAGAAGTATGTGGTTTAGGTTATATAATCCTGTAACTTCTCCTTTAATATGTACAGTTTGTCACGAAATTACCTAAATTTGTGGTGTTTAATTTTTCCAAGCCTGAATCCATACTTAGGAATTGCTGTTGTTCGTGTGATAAGTTGTTTAATTCAATTTTGTAGTTCTCTGGGAGTGTCTATATTTAACATGCTTTCCATTGTAGCGCAACCGGGGATTCGAACCTGCCGCCTCCAACCGACGACGGCGTCTGAACGAAGGAACATGCTAGGCCAGCAAGTGCACAGACTTGGATCTCCGTGTTCACCCTCATGACGAGGCAACATCTCATGCCGACATGCCTTAAGCAGAACGTAGTCAGCTGTTGTAGTCTTATTACGTTGACTGCAATTGTTGATTGGTGACGAGGAATGCTTGCTGGGCTTGATCTCCGCAGCAATGAAGAATGTCCGTTATCAGTTCAACAGCAAAGAATGTTTCATTAACTGCTTTTTAAAGTCGATAGTGTAATAATTTAATTACACCGTCCTCCTCTAAAAATTAACTGACGAAACACTTGAAGTATGAGGACAACATAGATTTCCAATTATACAAGCATTTTAACGAGCGTAATGTGTACTGGGGTCCCCCGAGTTTTCTGCACTTGTTTCAGAAAGCTAGACTTCAGATCTACGAGGGTAAGTAAATAAGTAAGTCCCAAATGGCTGTAGAAAAATAACTAACTTTGATAACAACTTGAAACCAGTTTATTCATTTAATTTTAATTAGTTTAATAGTTTAATATTGTCATAGTGTGTTTCATGTAGTTTTGTGTTGGTTTGTATTTTTTTGTCCTGTGCTGACGAAGGCTTTGGCCGCAACGTCCAATTTGTCTCTTGTAGTCGTGTTTTAGTAAAGCTCACAATCTACTTCTCGTTTATTTGGGTGATTCATTCATTGCCTTTTTAAGCTTTACTGCAGTTCACCTCATTCTTGTTTACCATTGTCCGCTCCCTTGAACTGCTACTATATATTTCACGTTTCGTCTTCGTTGTCGGTAAGATTGTTGTCGATTTGTAGTCCATTCTGTGCGCGCGTGTCAGTGTGTTTTCTAAGCGGCGTGCTATCCTTACCGCCCCACACACGTGTTGTTTTTCCCCCCGCTAGGCTACAACACCTTACTTTTGCACACCAGCCCTTCATCCCCACGTCCGTTAAAGCTCCACCGCTATGCCACCCACTCATCCACCTCAGTTATTTCAACAATTGAGATTATATGTCATTTTCTTCTTTAGTCTCTTACCAACAGATATCAAAATCACAGCCACCGACTTGGCTCTTAACATCTACAAATAGACCCGCACCACATGCCATTTTAATTTCCTCAAGAACTGCCTACGGCTTCATATCACCCCACGTGGCTTCATCTCTAGATTTCACCCGTCGGCAGGCACTCTCGATGACAGTTGTAGTAGACGTCTATCTAAAGTTGAGTTTAAATGTGCTACTCTTCGCATGCGATGCATTGCCGACAACCACGTGCGACAACTGTCTGACTTCAGCTCGAATATAACTATCCTCGATCAGCGTCTTAGACAACTTACCTCGAGTAATTATTTCTTGTATTGTATTATACGGTGTATCATCAATAGCACTAACCACCATCTATACAAGTGTCTTTCCGCGGCCAAAAACGCCAAGCTAGCCAAACTCCGTGCGCCTACCTCCACTCCCTCCTCGCCCCCTCTCCCACCCCAACTTACCACTGGCTCCGATAACCTAGTTGTGTGCATACCTCCCGACCTTCCACTATCGGCATCTGAGAAATCGGTCCTCAGCAAAGGGCTCAGGTTCATACCGCTACGTCCCTGTGGTGATAGATACGCATTACTGCAGGACGTTCATCGGTTCCATCGCACTCTCAGGCTACAATATCACTTCAGAAATCAACCTCATAACGATAACTCTTCGGATCCTACCGACCATTTCTCTCACCTCTCCAAACGCAGGTCTGCTTGGGTTCCCAATCCAGGGGCATCTAAGGCCCTCGATTTATACATCGACAAAACACTTTACGACATCCAAAAACTCAAATTTAAGCCACTACGGTATTCCAACCTCACCGCGGATGAGCAACGGGCACTTACACAGTTGAAACGTCGTGATGACATAGTTATCAAACCTGCCGATAAGGGAGGGGCGCTAGTGGTTTGGAGGAAAGACTTATATATACAGGAAGGCAACAAGCAACTGGGCGATGCCACCTTCTACAGACCAAGGATACAAGATGGGACAGTCAGAAACAACACCCAGGTCAAAAGCGTGACTAACGCCATTATCCAGCAAGGTCTTTTACCCAGCTCCGCCACCTCGTTGATCATCCACGATAGCTGCTTGGGCAAACCCGCCTTTAATATGCTGCCTAAGACACACAAACCTGGTAACCCAGGCAGACCTATCGTCTCGGCCTGCTCTTGCCCTACAGAACGGATTTCAGAGTTTCTAGACAGCATGTTTCAGCCGTTGGTTGCCAGCCTCCCTTCGTATATCAAAGACACCAACCACGCTATCTCCATCTTCGATTCCATCAGTTTCACTAACCCTTCTCAGTATCACATCTTCACTTTAGATGTGACTTCACTCTACACTTCCATTCCTCACTCTGACGGCCTTAAAGCCTTATAATTTTTCTTGGAGAAAAGGCTTAATCCCTCGATAGCCACTGGACCATTACTGCGTCTTGCGGAGTTAGTCCTCAACCTCAACTCGTTTGAGTTCAATGGGGACTACTTCGACCAGATCAGCGGTGTGGCCATGGGTACTAAGATGGGTCCCAGTTATGCCTGCCTCTTCATGGGCTATCTGGAGCACCAGGTATGGAGTCAGTACACCGGTAGGCTCCCGGAGCTCTACAGGAGGTACATTGACGACTGCTTTGGTTTCTCGGACATGCCCTTGCCTGACCTACAGAACTTCATTGCCTTTTTTTCAGACTTCCATCCCAGCATCAAACTTACCTCCACCATTTCTTCGTCGGCTGTCAATTTCTTAGACCTCACAGTCTCTTTAGGTTCCGCTGGTCTATGCACGACGGTTTATTATAAACCAACTGACTCGCACTCATTCCTTCTCTATACCTCCTCCCACCCTCCCTCGTGCAAACGTTCTATTCCTTTCTCCCAACTGTTACGTCTCCGACGACTTTGCCAGGATAACAACGACTTCCATCAAAAAGCCCACGAGATGCTTGATTTCTTTCGCCTTCGTGGCTATCCTGATAATGTTCTATCTACAGCTCTTCACCGCTGCCAGTCTATCAGTCGCACTGAGGCTCTCTCCTCCAGGCCGAAACCACGAAACAATAGACCTGTCCTCTCACTTACTTATCATCCCCACAATATTGCTGCCAAGAATATCCTTTTTAAACATCTATCCATTCTCCGGGCGGAATCGACCACTCGTGATGTCTTCTCAGAGGCTCCTCTAGTGGCATATAAGCGGGATCGTAACCTCAGAGATGTGCTGGTCCATAGCTGGCTACCCCAACCTCACCAGTCTCTTCCTGGCACGGTGGCGTGTCTTCGATCGGTTTGCAAGACCTGTCCATACGTACTTCAAACCCAGAGTCTGACATTCCCTAAGACGACCTTCCACATCCGTGAGGGTTTCTCATGCATCAGTCGCAACGTCATCTATGCGATTACCTGCACACGTTGCGACATGAGATATGTCGGTGAGACAGGATTACGTCTTGGGGACAGATTTCGACAACATCTTTCTGACATCACCAGCGGCGCCCAGAAACCAGTATCCATACATTTCAACAGTCCTGACCACCATGGCGTAGCCGACATACAGGTCACGGCCATCAAATCATGCGCATCCCACGAACGGGATCGGAAGACATTGGAACACCGTCTCATCTTCCAGTTGGGCACACTCTCCCCTCACGGCCTTAATGTCCAACACAGCTTCATTTAACTTCCCACCCACCCCACCCCTCCCTTACAGTCCACCATCTGGGTACGTGCAGATCCTTTGTATGACATCACAGTCAACTCTCTTGGCGGATTTACGTTCGGTGTTTAGCCATCATTTTCTGAACGACCGCCACTCATGCCTCTCTGTGTGTACTAACACTATATAGGTTTCCACAGCGGTGTTTCGAGCGCTTAACGATAATTGCTAATTGTCATCTGCGTCCGTAACATCTTTGCCGGTCTCTAATTTCACTTTTCCGCACACATGGGCGCGTCTCCACCCCACTCCCTTCCCGCTTGACCTTTGACCCGTGTACCATACATCCGGTCTATTGATCCACTGGCGCCCTACGTGTGTCAGACCTTCCAAGCTAGGACACAGTATTCAGATGAGTACATTTAATTTTAATTAGTTTAATAGTTTAATATTGTCATAGTGTGTTTCATGTAGTTTTGTGTTGGTTTGTATTTTTTTGTCCTGTGCTGACGAAGGCTTTGGCCGCAACGTCCAATTTGTCTCTTGTAGTCGTGTTTTAGTAAAGCTCACAATCTACTTCTCGTTATTGACTCGCCCTCGTAACTTTTTTCTACCCAGCTATGCACCGCTTTACTGGAAATCGCTAGGGGTTAAGTCCACTGAAAACCCACCTTGGCGGGAGACATTTCGCTAGTGACGCCGAAGTTGAATGTAAAGTGAAAACGTGGTTTAGAGTTAGGCCGCATTGGGAGCCTGTAATCTGGCAATATTCGGAGATGTATAAGCCCATGGCAGATACGGGAAGTCACTTAAGACGATTACTCATCCCACGACACTTACCAGTTAAATGGGGTCGGTGTCTTGACTTGCTTGCATGACGTAATTCTAGTACACACTGAGACCCTGGATTATGCCGCGCAGCTCGTGAACAGCAGTTGGTCCCTGCTTGTGTTAAGTATATGAAGATACTGGAGCACTCATGTATCCGTATCCGTACTCATGTATCCCCGGGTATTCGCATGCAACAAAGACAGATCCTCTATACCAGTGGTTCTCAACCGGTGGGGACTTCCCCCTCCCCCTAGGGGGAATTGTAGGGTTTCCAGGGGGGAGGGGGGGGGGAATGAAGATCATTTCAAGATCGCGTTAATACAAGAACCGATTACTTGATATTGCTTTTCCTTTCATACTTTACAGTTATGCACGTCTCATCCTTCTAAAATTCATTTTTAAAGTAAGTAGACCCACAAATCACGTTTTATGTGGATGTCTAGACCTGTTTTAACATATTTACCTTCCATTTTTACGTACACTGTGTAGGGGTGGGGGATTTTTAGGTAGGAAATATGAAAGGGGGGATGACGTTCTGAAAATATGGTGAAGGGGAGCACGGGCCAAATTTTTTATAGGAAGGGGGGGGGGGGAATGACGTTCTTAAAATATGATGAAGGGGGGCACGGGCCAAAAAAAGGTTGAGAACCACTGCTCTATACAAATAAACCATACGAATCAAACAAGGAACGAACAAGTTAGGAAGGGCTTGGGGACAAGGGATATGTGGGTTTCTGAGTCGACTGTTGCGAATATCTTGTATGGCCAGGGTAACTAACAGCGATTGCTTGGAAGAGGATTGACAAGAAAGTAGAACATTATACACAACAATAAGAAAGAAAGAATGTTCTTTGGCCATATAATGGGATGAGCGGCGTTGAAGAACATCGTGGCAACTGGAAAGATTAGAGGTAGAAGAGACAGGCTGGTTATGCTTGATGGTCTAAGGCAGGGGTGGGCAAACTACGGCCCGCGGGCTGCATGCGGCCCGTCAAGTGATTTTATGCGGCCCGCGAGGGCATTTAGAAATAAAAATTTGTAATTCGTTTTTAAGTTATTTTGTTGAGTTTTACAGAATTTCATGTACCGTTATGATGAGTGTCAATAACAAACGTAAGATTGAAGATGAATGCCGTGTTTTTAATGATGAATGGACAACTAAGTACTGTTTTATAAAAGTTGGTAGCAAATCAGTTTGCTTGTTGTGTCGTGAGTCAGTGGCTGTCTTCAAGGAGTACAATTTAAAAAGACATTATGAAACAAAACATTCCGATTTCGGATACAATTTAACGACTGAAGAGAAAGAAAGGAAATGCCTTGAGTTGGTGAACAATTTGGAGAAACAGCAAACTGTTTTCACTAAACAGTCTTCAATTCAAGATGCCGTAGTATCTACGTTCTGCAGCACAGTTCTTTAGTTCATGTCTGCGGACACCTGATAGTTCATTGTACTTGGTTCAGTATTTAGCACATAAAGTAGATGTATATGTAACACATTTTATATGCATTATTGTAATCTATTTATGTACTGACTATCACTCTCTATCTATATGCGGACTTTCGGGTATTTCTACCCCTGATGGTCTACTAAGGGTATCAGCTAAAATGTTGTCTTTACCCTTGATGTGTTCTATACTAAACGTATAGTTCTGCAAAATAAGAGACCACCTGTATATCCGGTCGTTTCGGTGCACCCCGGACTGGATGACTGTAATGGGAGAATTATCTGTCTGGACAATGAAGTGTACACCTGCCAGAAATCGATGGAGCTTTCTCACCGCATAGATGACGCTTAGGGCTTCTAGTTCTGATATTGAATATCTGGACTCGGCAGGTGTGATCTTACGGCTCACGTAACAAACCGGATGGAAGATGCCCTCATAAAATTGGCCTAGGACTGCAGCGATGGAGATCCTGCTGGCATCTGTCCTAAGATAATAAACGAGCCCAGGATTAGGCAAGCGGAGGATGGGAACATTACTAAAAAGCATTTTCAATTTTGACAATGCAGAAATTAATAATGCATCTTTCACATTTCATTTCACAAATGCCTTTTACAACATAGGAATATAGAATTGTAATTTTTGAGTAATTTACTAATCCCAAAAGGCTTCTGACCTGTTTCTTTCTGTTAGACATGGTCAGATTTATAATTTTGGTACTAATTTTCAGGTCAGTCTATAGTTGGACTTGAGAAATGACATGACCCAAAAATGAATTTATTTTAGGCATAATTTGACTTTGCTTGGTTTTACAGTGAGACCGAAGAGTCGCACTCTGTCAAAGGCATGTCTCAGTTTCAGTAGGTGTATTGTTCAGTCATCAGTATTCTGATTTATTCATGTGTATTCTATAAGTTCACTACATGTATGCCCCTCGTCGGATTTGCCAGTATCACTAACTAGTGTAGTTGCGCTATGTATGTCTGTCGTCTGATCACTTGGTGTTGTTGCAATATGTTCGTCCTGTCTCTACTTCTGTCTGTTGTCTTGAAAAGTAAAGTTTACGCATGTTGACATGGAATATCTCTAAGTGTATGTTTATCGATATTTCATAGTCAACATGTACCATGGTTATGTACCACCTTGAATAGTCGTTGCCATTTCGCTGGTATGGAAGTAGCCTAAATCTGTCTTGATCAAGTTCAAGATCACTGGTTCTTGCACCGTTGTTTGTGTGTTTGTGGTAGAACTGACCCTTCCTCTATCAAATGGCTTGGGAGCCAGTATAGAAGGTTGTACTTCAGTTGTAGGATGTCTACCCTTAAACTTTTGTACCAATTGTTGACAGACATTACACGCAAATACATTATGAAAACATAATTTTATCTTCTTGAAAAAACCTGGTCTGGTGTTGTTGTATGCAAGATGACCAGTCACCGGTGTTTTATGTGCATATTTTGGCATAGTTAACCGGTGTTGTTCAGGTAACACCTGTTCATGGTTACCAGTAGCATGACCTGTAGTTGAAATGCCATTCTTACGTCTAAATAAACAAGATGCATTTTTGGTCACTCTGGCTTTGACCTTTAACAATTTTAAGTATGGAGACACATTAAGAGTAGATTTCTGGTGGTGTAAAAGTTTCTGTTTGTTTGTGTCATCTGTGCTGGTTGTAGAAAGCATCAGTAGTGTCTCATCTTGTAATATGTTATGATGTTTTGAAGTGTCTGTTTTGGCTGTTGTAATAGTTGCCTTTACTTTTTCCCATGCAACTATTTCATCAATCGTACAATGTTTTAGTTGGGGTAAGCACCCCAGAATTAAATCAGTACAAGGGTTGTTCAGTATTGCACAGGTAAAGGTACCAGAGAGAAAAGGAGAATCAATCTGGGCTTTTGCCAAAGGGTAGATTTCAATGTTACCCGAAAAGGTACGGCATTTGACAGTATCACCTGTGTAATCACCCGGATTCACCAGTTCTTTCCGAAGACCAATAAGGGTACTGCCGCTGTCCAGCAAACACTGGCATGCTACATCATTGACCATCGCATTGTGGAACACAAGATTGCCTCTGGAGGCTACTGCTGCGTTTACACTCTCAGATGAGCATAGTACTGTATGTCCACATTCTAGTTTCGCGTCTGTATGGAATTGGTGACATCGTTCACAGCTGTCGAAGCTCAACATATCGTATGCACCACAAACATTTTCTGCTTGGTTATTAGGTAAGTCACTTTCACTCTCAGACTCATTCTCACTACCACCATCTGAAGAGGTGTCAATCAGAATGGCATTAGCTAGGCTTTCATACGCTGGCGGCCAAGGCACTTATTACTATAATGGCCATAGCTGGAACAAAAAAAACATTTAATGGCCCGCCTGTATGCAGATCTTTTGCTCTGCTGTTTCTTGATCACTTTTTCAAGATGCGCCGGATAATTTGGCGATTTGTCACACATAGCATAAGAATCATGTACAAGTTGACAATGTATGCATTTGGACACTTTCATGTCTTTCTTATCATATTTCTGAAAAGGTTTTCTATTACTCTGATATTTTGGTTGGTCTTTCACAAAAGAAACTATTTCAGAGTCATTTGAAGTTTTAAAGACATCTCTGTTAGAAGAAAAATATGCCGATCCTTTCTTTTCAAACTGTTCTATGTTTTCTATGTCTGACTGCTGCAAAAATTTGGCAAACGGAGAAGGTATGGTGGATATAACCTTATCCATAGCAATTAAGTTTTTTAATCTATCAAAGTCTCTTCCTATGTTAGCCGCTTTAAGCCATCTATTTAGTACACTTAGAACATTTGAGACGTAATCAATGAAAGTCTCATTGGGTTTAGGCTTTAAATTTGAAAATTGATTTTGATATCCAGGGGCATCAAGTAAAAAGTGTTGCATTATCCTATCATGGATGTATTGATAGTTAGATCTGAGGTCTGTTGGTATGGACTCTATTACTTTGAGGGGCTCACCACTGAGATTCTTCATAAAAATTGGAGCCCACATTTCTAATGGAACTTGGTGAAATTTAAATTGGTACTCTACGTTCTCTATCCATGCTGATATGGGATCATCTTTACAGTATGGTTTGATAATATTTTTGTATTTGTTGAACTTATTTTCCTCTTGTTGACTTCTTAGTTTAGTGGCAGAGATTTCTGCGTGTGACTCTACGTCCCTTTCTTTCATCTTTAACTGTGTCTCTGATTCTACTTGTATCTGTTTTTCTTTGACTCTTGCCATTTCAGCTATTTCAGATTGCTTTAATTCTTTGTCCTGATCTAATTGCCTTTGCTTTAATTCTAGTTCTTTCTGTTTTATCTCCTTCTCATGTTCTAACTGTTGTTGTTTAAGTTCTACTTCTTTCTGTTTTGTCTCTTTATCATGTTCTCTATCTCGTTCTTCTTTTTCCTTTTGTTGCTGTAATTGTTGTTGCTTAATCTGTTTGTCATCTTCTAGCTGTTTCTGTTTTGTTATCTCAGCTAGTTGAGCAATCTCTTTTTCTTGTTGTAACTGTTGTTGTTTTAATTGTATTTGATGTTGTCTTTCTTCTTCTCTTTCTCGTGCGCGTTCGTCCCTTTCAGCATCTTTTGCTTCTTTAAATTTCTGATCTGCATATTGTTGTAACTCTTTTCCTGTTAATTCTAGATCTTTACCTGCTTTTATGAAGTCTGATAAAGTTGCCATCTTAATTTAGCATTTGGTTCGCAGTGACAGGCAATGATGACTTTTATCAGTTATTTATCTTTGATATGTTATTTTTATTCACTAATGAGCGCAAAGAATTGTACTCTTTGCTGGTGCCCTGCAAAATTTAATGCTGAAAAAACAGAGCACAAAAAATACAATAGTGTCTCAAAAGCTGAAAAAGAGATGCACTATTAATCAAATTGCATGCCAAAATATATAAGTGTACTCAGCTTTAACGTTCCCGAGGATCGGGGAACGGAACTCCGTCGACACAGGTCACCTTGATACTTTAGGGTGGAAACACGTTACGTAATTGGGACACCATAGTTGGCACACCGGCATCCGTACACAGCTGTTGTTCACTCTTCGATATGTAGGGCGGCAGTGTTACGCCCAGAGGTGCACGATATAATTACCCTGACAACTAAGGACAATGACTTAGACAATGACAGAATCACGAACAACTAGAATATGTATCACGTAAATTAAATGTCGATGTCCTGTCTTCGTTCTATCAGTATTGCCTTACGTTACTATTCTAGTTAATTTATGTAAGTGTTGTGCAAGCAAGTGCCATCTGCTCGCCCGAAAGTAGTTCCATCGTGACGGTAAACAATGAGAAAATAGACCAAAAATATTAATAACTGCTTTTCATAAATATAAATAACCTAATGATGTTTAAATAAATAAATATATTACTTTCGTAAATCAAATAAAGAAATAATAGCTGATATAACGTACCGATTCAGGCGAGCGCTGTTTAGCAACTTTGTAAACACTCGCTTGCTGTATGCTAATGAGCCCAGACGACTGTTTGTCAATCATCTGACGTCACAGCACAGCGCGATGAAAAATCGATATTGTTTGCTGGCTTTGTATCGCTCCGCCGTGAATCATTTTTGGTACTCATTTCTCAACAAAAAGGTAAATATATAAATAAATACGAGAAACCAAGAATATTAATACTTACAGCTTTGATGAATACATACTTTGACTAAATAAATATTTCATAAACACAATTAAACAGTTTAATACGTCACGATAGGCACATTTCTAGCTTGCAACATTTTTCTCGTCTGCACAAATCACCGTCACTACACAAATTAAATTAAACCCTAGTCTGGAGCTCGTGGACGAGTGGATTAGCTTGAACTTTGCGTCCAAGCTTCACTTCTGACAACCACAATTACCATTTACTGTGGGTATTAGCTTGGCGCTTTCGTCCAAGCACCACTTTCTGACACCACAATTACCCTGGCCTGTCAACAACTCACTGACAGGCCTCATCGGGTACTTCTCTCACACCAATACAAGAATACTTGCAAGTCGTGTGGGAGGCAAAATACATAGTGCAGTTTATTGCCATTGGCTCGCTACAGCAGTGAACAGTCGCTAATGAAACACATAACACTCTACCACAGAATCCTCTATCACAAATAGCTAACCACTATGCTACTTTCTATCTATGTAGTTACAACAAAACCCTAGCTCTATTCTAAACGAGGTGTACTCGACACGTCCTGTCTCCCGTCTGCCAATCTTTACTCCAGCCGGTACACACCACGCGGAGTCACCTTCACCTTGACGCGTGTTGCCTCACCTGGCACGCTTGATGGCAAACGTGTCATGTTGAGTGTCTACTCAACTTCTCCCGCTACCACGAGGCGTGACGCTTATCGTGGTTAGAGTGCTAACTCTCTGAACCACGCCTGCGTGTCTCATGAGGGAATGGTTAACCTGACCCTATTCCCTCATCTCCCCTGCCCTTGCCTCGGGCACAGAATCCCCTCATGGCCTCTTTAAGATTACCTGCTCTTCCTGGCTGAGGGGATGTGTTCAAGTCTTTGACACAACTGAAGCTAGTCTTGTGCTGTCACACAGAATTGTAAAACAGAACAAGCCATTTGCTGATGGCGAGTTCATCAAGGAATGTTTGCTAGATGCAGCAAACATTATGTGCCCAGAACAACAAAAAATAACCAGATTTGACAAAATTACTTTATCAAGGAGAACTGTGGTCAGACGTGTTGACAAGATCAGTGACAATTTGATGCATAAACTTCAAGATGCAAGTAAACAATTTTTGTGGTACTCTCTTGCATTGGATGAGAGTACCGATGCACATGATACTGCCCAATTATTGATATTTATACGTGGAATAAACACTTCTTTCAAACTCACTGAAGAGTTACTGAGTGTTGAGTCACTCAAAGACACAACCACAGGCCATGATATATTCAATGCTGTTACTAACTGTAATGAAAGAACTGGGTTGGTTTGGAGCAAGATGGTAAGTGTTACAACTGACGGAGCTCGTGCTTTGACTAGAAAAAAAAATTTAGGTCTGGTAAAGCTGATAAGTGATAAGATTAAAGCAGAGTATCCAGACCACACGATGTGTGATTCATCAAGAAAGTCTGTGTTAAACTGTTTGAATATCAAGCATGTTATTGACCCAGTTGTCAGTGTCATCAACCTCATCAGATCAAGAGGACTTAATCACAGACAGTTCAAGTCATTACTTGTCGATTTGAAAACTGAACATTCCGATGTCCTGAACCACACCAATGTTGGATGGCTGAGTCTCGGCAAGGTGTTGAGGCGAGTGTGGGAACTCAGAGAAGAAATAGTGATGTTCCTAAAGATGAAGGGCATTGCATGTGACTTTAATACTAACATTGTCAATAAAGAGTGACAGTTAGACTTTATGTTTGCCATTGAAATTATGGAAAAGTTAAATGAACTGAATGTCAAACTTCAGGGCAATGGTGTGTTTGCATATGAATTGTGTGTATATGTAAAATCATTTCAGGCAAAACTCTCACTGTTCTCCAGACAAGCAAGTGAAAAAAAGATTTTGTCACTCCCCTTTGCGGAAACAAGAAACCATTTCTGGTGAAATGACTGAAAAATACAAAGCATAATTAGATGCATTGATTGAAGAATTTGGATGGAGATTCCAAGATTTCAAGAAATTAGAGCCATAGTTCAATATTCTCAGTTCACCTTTTAGTGCAGAAGCTGATACAGCCACAAAGGACATACAGTTGGAGCTGCTTGACTTACAAGCAGATCATGACCTGAAAGAGAAATTCAAGACAGATGGTTTGCTGGATTTCTATGGATCTTTATCACAAGAATCATTTCTCACCTTGAAAAACTGTGCATCTAAACTTTTATCATTATTTGGATCAACATACATTTACGAACAATCATTCTGTTGCTTGAAGATCAACAAACCTAAGAATAAGTCTTTATTGTCGGACTGCAACTTGCATGCGAATTTCACCAAGTAAACTTGCTCCAGATTTGAAGAATATTGTCAACAATTGCAAGCGGTTACAAACATCTCATTAGAAATTAACAATTATAGCGACAATGTAGTCGCTGTGTGCCTAAATTAACGCCATTGATAGATAATAAAGAATATTTGTTATAATAACAGGTTGTAAAATTGTGTTAACAAATTAGTAAAAGTTTTTGTTCATATTGTCAAATGTAATGTATAAGTATATAAGTAAAATAAAATTGCAATAATTAGTTATTTATACTGCTTAATAACCTTTTGTTCACCCTTCCCTGGAATGAACGTACCCGCTGACATTGTCGGTTTGTCGTATCTTTTCTAGATACAAAAATAATTAATAATTACTTATTGTGATAGGTTGCTGTAAACAAAATGGATATATATATATATATATATATGCGGCCCGCCACTAGCTTTACATTTGTCAATGCGGCCCTCCGCACGAAAAGTTTGCCCACCCCTGGTCTAAGGCGATTGTACGGGGGATGCCATCAGTAGAACTGATCCTGTACACCAAGGATCGCGATCTGTCCAAGGCACAAGATGATGGTGAATCCAACAACGTAGACAGTGTATATGTTTATATTGCTAGGTCACAGATGCAATTTTGTGTTTACTTGTATCATTGTTGCTGATATATGCCTGTGGGTATATGATGCGGGCTGAGAAATAGACTACTTGCCCAAGCAAGCTTCATGTAGTATATGGACTAGCATATAAAGAAACAAACGGTGATTGACAGAAGTCAGAACTCGTGAATAGAAACAGAGATTTGAGGACCTAATAAATACTATACAAATTGAAAGCTGCAGCTACCATACCGGGATTCTAACCTCTCGCCTCTAATGGACAACTCCTGGCTTTAGGATCAAGAGTACTTCGACGCCTGGCGAACTCGCCAGACCCTTTCTGAGGATGCAACACGTCTAACGTGTGAAGCTGCCACTCTGATCCTTCGACACTTCGCTCGTCAAATATGAAGGTAGTGTTAAAAATGCTGAAGATTTTTCCTCCAATAAATACTGGTTTTGTTATCAACCACTTCACAGATGATATCACCTCCCACATGGCTGCATTATCTAAGTGAATATGGCACAGTACTAGTCACTGGACATTCAATTATATAACATTACGAAACACATTCATATCTGTTTAGTTAATATCTAAACACTTTCAGTTTTATTATGTAAATTACCGTTACTGTTGCTACTGCTGCTGCTGCTGTTGCTATATTATTGATGATGCCATTGCTGTTACTAGCACTGCTGCTATTATTAGTACTAGTGCTGCTACTTCTGCTATACTATTGTTATTATTATGGCAAAGACTACACAACCAGTACAATTACTATTGCTGCAACTACGATTACTACTGCCATTAATACTACTACTACTACTACTACTACTGCTGCTGCTGCTGCTGCTGCTGCTGCTGCTGCTGCTGCTGCTGCTACTACTACTACTACTACTACTACTACTACTACTACTACAAATCTTGTGTTATTGTTACTAGTATTATTGTTGTTGTACTTCAAGCACTGCATGAATAATACCACACAATTCGCTTAAACATACTATAACATAACTGGAAGCTGTTTGTGAGTCTAGACTGCACTAACACACCATGTAGACACATTATACACTGAAGAGACTTGATCAGCACCAGCCTATTTGTCAGGCACATTCAGTATTCTTACATCGTGATCCACCAATAAAAGGTTTCAGAGCTGGAATAAGAGATAACAATGAAAGAGGACACAACAGACAACAGGAGTGGACATGTGCACCAGTATACAAGTGTGGAATAGGTCACAGGACAACAAAAGATGTCACACTTAATGAGAGACGTGAAAGATGTCACACTAACTGAGAGAAATGGAAGATATTATACTAGAAAAGAGAAATGACAGATGTTATACTAGATAAGAGAAATGAAAGCTGTTATACCAGAATAGAGAAATGAAAGGTGTTTGTACTAGATAAGATAAATGAAAAGTGCTATACTAGATCAGACAAACAACAGATGTTATACTAGATAAGAGAAATGACAAATGTTTTATTTGATAAGAGAAATGACAGATATTACACCAGATAAGAGAAATGACAGATGTCATTCCAGATAAGAGAAATGACAGATGTCATTCCAGATAAGAGAAATGACAGATGTTATACCATATAAGAGAAATGACAGATGTTACAATTGATGAGCGACATGGGAGAGGTCACAATAGATGCCAAAATGGAAGAGATTGTCCTCGTAAAAGAACTCTAGATAACACACACAATCCTGTTCTAGCTAGATTTTCTGCAAGCTGTATCAATTTTATGGCATGCATTATGGCAAACAGACAGTGTGTTACCGTGTCTTATAACTGAAGTACAGAACAGCAACCCTGTAATCTCCAAAGCACGTAGAAAGAGGCGACTAAGGAAATTGGTGCGAGACTGACTAACATATCCTGAAGGACAACTTCAGCTGTAAAATTCAGGCATCATGAACACGTATTCGAAGGTGCTACATAGAACCTGTACCTTTGTATGGATGTGAAGCGTGGACAATGAGCAGACAAGTTGAAAAACATCTGATGGCTGTGGAAATATGGTTTCTGAGGAAAATGCAAAGATTACCATGGACAGACAGAAAAACCAATGACCAAGTCTTAGAAGAAATAAATGAATATTGTAAACTGATTAGAGAAATTAGACGTAGATAGTCACAATTATTGGCGTCATGTTATGACAAGAAATAAATTGGAGAACTTGGTGACAACTAGCAAGATCGAAGGGAAGAGAACAAGGGGAATGCTAAGAAGTAAATACCTGGATGGCTTAGCCACGTGGTGTGCTCGAGACGAGAACACTGTGCTGATCCACGACTCTGGTGATCGAGTGAGATGGTAAATCATGACCGCCCAGGCTTACCGGCATGACATATTATTATGATGATTTAAAAGGGCCAGACATTAGGTAATATTAGGGTCAGGGCCCTAAGGTTATTAGGGCAGACGCAGGTAAGGCTACCGTGGAGGGCGAATGCGCTATGGACCAGGCTGACATTCTGAATGCTCTACGAGAAGTAAGGACTTTTGCGAGAACCAAGTGATGACTGTGAATCTACAACCATGGTCAGACTGCGAGAACGGCAAATTAAAAGAGGTGTGGCCAAACAAGAACACTACGCAGGAAGCCGAAAGAAGATTGATAAACCAACACAGAACTGGTGTCGTTAGCCGCTACACGCTGCGGGATTTGCTGAGGAGGGGATCCGAGCACTTATGGACTAAATGGTTCGATGAGCCATGAGGATGATCTGTCGACTAACTAACTAACTAACTAACTAACTAACCAACCAACTAACTAACTAACTAACTAACTAACTAACTAACTAACTAACTAACTAACTAACTAACTAACTAACTAACTAACTAGACATTAGGTAGTTGATGCCCATGCTCCATTGCGATGAAAGGCAGAAATAAAGGTTTTGGCATACCCCTTTCCCGTCGAAGAACTTTTGCTTCTTCAGCGAAGGCGTATCGTCATTTGCAGGCAGCAGGTTTAGAAATATGGCGCGCCTATATCTTTCAGCGTAACTGTTTTGTGTAATGCAAACTTCTACTTCTCTCCTGTGTCTTATATGCACGCAAATCAATATTTCTGGCATTAATTGCTAACTCGTAAACTACTATGCACTGATGGCTAGGTAGTGGGTTCACTCCCTACATCGGTCAGATAGACTTTAACGTTAACTCCTCGTTCAGAATGCAATAGCTAACACCTGAACGTAACATTGCACAGAAAGATCAACCAAGTGTGGATCAGAAAGTCCTGAAAAAGTCATGCGGCATTTTAATTTCTCATGTTTTATTTTCAATGACCGCAAGGATTCCCTAGGGATATACATTTCTGCGTATTACGTAAAAAGCTAGTTGCATGTCATTTTCATGACGTCGTAGTCAACCCCAGCATTTTTAGCTGTTCATAATTTCTTGGCATGTTTACGTTCAGTAGTTTGCCATTGCTTTCTGAGCGACCGGCACTAATACCATGTTCAGTTTTAATCCACAAAAAACAACGCTAGGCAGTCTGCTGCCAAATCGCCAGCAGCAGTGTTTCGAACGCGGTATGCGGGATTACGAACTGCGTCCTTAACTCCTTCGTCACAGAGCCGACGTATTAAGTAAACATCTATTAAAAAAAAAACACATTATGTATTGAAAGCATATTGAAAATGTCGTTATAAAGGCGGAAGTGTGACGAATAGAACCAGAAAGTAATTAATATCACGTGGCTTCCTAATATCAAAACTTAAGCAAACAAAATGATTAATACCAGCAATACATTGTTGGCGTGATTGAATTGATTGGGGTGGGGTGGGTGGGTGGGGAAAGAGTATGTGAAAGTGCCCCTGCAGTGTTGTGCGGAGAGTTAAGGGTGGGATTGGGTAGGAGAGGGATGTGGGACTTGGGTGGTTATTATTAAAAGTCTGCAAGCGCAGCAAATCTCCACACTTAAGTTCTATTGTACTTCTAGGAAACATTTACGTCATTGCCGCCTTGATAAAACGACGCCCTAAGCCTGGTACTATAAAGGGGCTAGGGTGAGTGGAGAGGGAGGGAGAATTCGATCACATGACTAACGGAAATCAATAATGGCTGATCAGCCAATACCTTGACTAGCTTCTGGAGACGGGAGCGGAGGTCAAAGGTTGATGGTTATTCCGCAGAAGTAAATTGTCCATCCCGTGTGTGTAATAAACGTCTCCGGGAGAGGGAGATTGTTTGTTATCTGGCCAATAAAAGTGCCATTCTTTTCCAGGTTTGTCCGTCGTTTCCATTAAGAAAATACTGGTTGGTTATAAGGCGCCCTACGTCAACTATATTTTAAACACGGGCGCGTAAACACACACACACACACACGCACGCATGAACACACACGCACGCATGAACACACACAAGTAGGTTTGCAAAGAGAATAAATGCAATATTAGTTAATATGCTAAAGAAAAGAACCATGTTAGCTTTTCTCATATAATCTTACAGGTATAGATAGGTATTCGTAGTAGACGGAGTCTCCGTGACGAAGTGGTAAAGCTGTCTGCCTCGAGCTTCGAAGGTTGTGGGTTCGATTCCCGGCTACGTCTTCCAGTTCACGAGTGCATTTTTCTCTGAGACTCCTGGGTGTCGTCGCTGGTCGCTGGAGCTACGGAGTTCGTGCTTTGTGCGACGCTTTCGGCCGCCGTGCTGAAAGAGACCGAGCCATATTGTGATAAAACCCGGTGCAATGAAAACGATCCTCTCGACGTTTCAGACATTCTTTTTTAAGTAGACAGGAAAAGAAGAAGGAAAAATGTAAGGAACACTCATCATCAGCATGTAGCAGATATTTTGCAGAAGCTTCGTTCTCATCACGACCCATTAAAAAGTGTCTTTGTGGCTCGCCATTTCTCTACCCTCATGCCCAAGGTGCCAGCAATGTCCTATGTCCGTCTTCGTGCCGGTAGACCCTCACGCTCTTTCTTCAACGAACAGTACTTTCACACTGACTTGCACCCTCCAAGCCACTTCGGCGCTCAACACGGCAAGGCTTCAGTCTCCAAGACCCGCTACTGTCCCCGAAGCCAGCCTTCTCCGATGCCTAGATCCCGCAGAATGTCAGCACTTTTCCTCCCTTGCCCCACGATACTCTAAGAACTTTTGGAGTAAGACTTAGGCAAAACAACAACATAACTTTCTTCTTCAGCCATTGCGAAACGATCTGAAGTTCACACCCATGCATTGCAACAGGAACGATGCACCCCAGCACAAATTCTTAACTTATTCGCTGGTACAGTGGGGACATCGCTGTCAACACCAGCATCTTTCAGCTGTATGTTGATTTCTGGGCAAGATTACGCTGAGTATTTTGCCATTGCTTTCTGAGCGGCCGGCTCACATACCCCGTAAGTTACCGATGCGATTCGAACCACTGCTGATTCAAACCGTCATCACGTTACCGACGAGAGTATACGAGATTACGGAGAAAAGTCATAACCTCTAAGCCACGAAGCCGGCACTGTGGCATAGCTTCCCAAAATCGCCTTAACTCGCTACCGCAATGGCCAGCTCGCATCTGACCTCCCCTGAACGGTCCCCATCATTGTTGACCAGGGGGTCAAGAAACTCATTTCAAGCCCGCAACATTTTTTATGTCTTTATTGCCGATTTTGAACTCAAACATAGTCCATACACGTTCTACTACTTCTGGTGCACTGGACTGATAGTTTTCGTGAGGATTAGCTTTCCTTATTACCAGTATCATAATGCAATAATTGTTACTATTTTATTACGTTATTACCAGTATCATAATGCAATAATTATTACCAGTATCATAATAACAAGGAGGATAATGCACATTGGGAGCACGTCTCCGCTGAACGTGTTGCATGGAGGGCAACTATCAGAAATGGAATAAAGACAAAGGAGAAAATGATTGCAGATAAAGCACACACATAGCGTGAGAGACGTAAGATGGTGCAAAATGGTGGAAATGACCATGTTTTCACATGCACCTACTGTGGGCAAACATTTGCAGCAAGAATTGGCCTTACCAGCCACACTCGCCACCGCCATGGATCGTAGTTATTAAGCCTTTTTGAAGCACAATGTACCAAACTATCGTCTGTCAAGACGGAAAGGTGCCAATGGAAAAATTACCAGTATCTCTCGCCATCAGGCGAACCCACTCTGACTTCTGAGATACTTGTAATTTACGTCCCTAACTCAAGGACGTTGAACCCACTACATCGGCATCAGCACACCGGATGTTTAAGAACGAACGTTCTTATCCATTCGGTCAAACTGACCTCCGCCAGTCGGTATAAAATACATTAGACAACGAACATATTGAAAGCTATGATCACACGACGATTAGAACTTTTTACTTCCGCGACAGGGCCTCACTGAAGACAATCAAAACATTCTTATGCGTGAGTAGCTGGGTTGCTTGTAAAGCTGTCATCACTAGCAAAGTCTTTCATTTATCAAACTTACAAATTCTGAGAATGAAAAGAATTCCCAGATGTTCTTTTATTGCCTTCACAACGTATCATGCAGATAGACTTGAACTGTGATCTGGTCCCGATTATGGTATGTGGCTTTGGCATCCCGGTATTTATGTTTTTGTCTTCCCTTGTTCTCATTCTATCATGTTTGCCAATTTTCACTAAGATTTTAAGTGTATGTCTCAAATTAGCGTGCTCAGAAAAACTCTTCACTGTCGACATCTAACTTATATAATTAATATATTGCTTTTATGGTCAATATTTGCGAATTTATTTATGTTCTATTTTATTGGCTCTAAAGGGTTCCGCAACAATGGATATTTATGGATCAAATGTATTGCGAACATTTAAAGGGGAGACATGGTTCGCTGGTTGATTAGTTTTCCGGGAATACACTTACGTAAGAGTGTGCAAGGGCGGTTCATGCTTCTTCTTCTTCTTCTTCTTCTTCTTCTTCTTCTTCTTCTTCTTCTTCTTCTGCTGCTGCTGCTGCGTTCGTCCGGAATGTTGTTTTAGACGTAACAGCGTTGTGCTTGTTTATGTGTTATAAAGTGTTATATTATGCGTTGTGCAGCCCTGCGATATTTGCACTTTTCGGCCGACACATCCGACTTCTGTAGGTATTTGTTGACTGAGTTACCTTCCCGGGGCTCATACGTCCGACATCACAGCCAGAAGTGCCGAAGTTGGCTAGTGCCGTTTCGGAGCGGCGAATGCGAACAAAAGTAGCTTACCAAGGAGCTGTAGTACTAGCAAATAAATGCCACCTCCAACTGGTGCACACTGAGAAACTAAGACCCATATTTCTTGAGGCTAATCGGGCTAATCTCGCCGGGTCGGATTGGATCGATCTAGTTAAATGCTTTCTGAAACTGCGATAGGCCTAGCAAGTCGGCAGTGGACGTGGATTGCTCATGGATACTAAAAGAAAAGCTTAACCTGGCGTTGGAAGCAAAGCCAGGCAGTAGAAGCAGCAGTATGTCAGATACCACTTCTGTTGGGCAGCCCAGTGTAATTCCGCGGCTTCTCCAGTAATGATAGCTTTTGTCGACAGTTTTATCCTGACATATAAGGCAGTTAGTTGCATTATTTTATAAGATGTTACAATGAATCCCAGCATTTA
This sequence comes from Cepaea nemoralis, assembly GCA_014155875.1. Classification (NCBI taxonomy): domain Eukaryota; kingdom Metazoa; phylum Mollusca; class Gastropoda; order Stylommatophora; family Helicidae; genus Cepaea; species Cepaea nemoralis. Next base: position 357,874 of record JACEFZ010026135.1, on the reverse strand, counting down.
CTGGCTGTTAGACTTTCATTTAACACTAAATCCGCCAGTTCGTTGTCATTTTAAACACAATAGTAGAGGTCCACATAACAATACAAAACATCCAATGTCTTTTTTAAGTTAGTTACATATCTTCCAGATATTTTTTCCTATAAAGTGAATTTTTCTATTTTTTTTATTTTTTTTTTTTTAAATTATTTTATTTATTTTTTTTTTTTAGAAATTTAGAAGATATGTGAGGAATTGTCATTGGGGGGACGTAACATCAATAACATTAGATATGCGGATGATACAGTATTGATTGCAGACAATGAACAGGACCTGCAAAATTTAGTAGATGTGATTGGTGCACTCAGTGAACAACTAGGGTTAGAATTAAATTGTAAGAAGACGCATATTATGGTCATCACTAGGAAGAAAGAAATATCACAATTTAAAATACAGGTAAATGAGAATATTCTTAAACAAGTGAGTCAGTACAACGATGTGGGAACAGTCATAACATCTGATGGGAGATGCCTTGGAGAGATTAGAACAAGAATCGCCATGGTGAAGATAGCCTTTTGCAAAATGGAAAACATAATGACCAATAAAAAGATGTCAACTGCAACGAGAAAAAAGTGTTGAGGTGTTACATGGAAACCGTGCTTTTCTATGGATGTGAAGCGTGGACAATGAGCAAACAGGCTGAAAAACATTTGATGGCTGTGGAAATGTGGTTTCTGAGTATAATGCAAAGAATACTACAGACCCGAAATACCAATGACCAAGTAGGCCTACTACAAGAAACAAATGAAAACCATAAACTGATTAGAGAAATTAGACGTAGACAGTCACAATGTTATGGACATGTATGAGAAGAAATAAATTGGAGAACTTTGTAACAGCAGGCAAGACTGAAAGAAAAAGAAAAAGGGGAAGGCAGAAAAATTATTACATGGATGGCTTGGCCACGTGGTACGGTCGAGACAAGTACACAGACCTGATCCACGACACTGGTAATCGCGTGCGATGGCGAAGCATGATGGCCTAGCTTATCGGCATGGCATATGATGATGATGAGTACTTTGAGTATAGACTCTAATTCATGTGATAATACTACAGTTAGGAGCTAAACTAAATGTGACTTCTGAGTACGTTTCGTCATTGCATCGTCTGCCTTTGCGTTTGAATGTGGCCAAGAGATACACATGAGAACAATAACGCTGATTAGGGGGTATATTACCCACAATTCTTCTGTATAACACATGCTACGTCGACAGATAGACAACACATTTCATTCCCCCACCATCATGCTGAATGACATATGTAATAAAGACATAGACAAATCATGTCAAACAGCCAACATCTTGCTGGATTGCATGCTATGAAGACATTACGACATATTGACAAAACATTTCAAGCAGCAAGCGTCCCGTTAGGCAGCATATGGCATGAAGACATACAAGACAAAACGTTTCAAACACCCACCATCACTCTGGATAACATACATTATGGCGAGATATAGACATAACATTTCAAACACCCACCAACACGCTAGGCATTGTGTGTTATGAAGACATAAAGACAACACATTTCAAACAGAGGACAATTACCGTGCATTTGTTAGGCTTCTCTCCTGAATGAATTCTCATGTGGATGAGGAGCTTGTATCGAGCATTAAAAGAGCGGAATTGGCGTGGGCAGCCTTGCCAGAAGCAAGTGAACTCGTCAGCCTTCCTCTGGTCGATGTGAGCTTTCTCCAGATGTCTAACCAGCTCGTCCTGCTCCTTGAACATCAAACCACAGTCAATCCACCGACAAATATTGGGATCATCCTCTTCGCAATCTTCCAGTTTTGTGGTGTTCTGGGCCGTGTGGGAGCTGCCATCAGGAATATAGGCAGGGCTCATCGTTGATGTGTTCAAACTGGGTGCTCCAGGACTTATTCCCATTGCATGCATTCCTTGAACTCCGCCCGGGCTGAGCTGAATACTTGCTGGGCTCATCATTTGAACACCCGGACTCATCGCCTGCAGGCAGGGGCTCATACCAGGGCTCATAACTTGGAGGCAATGATTGATATCCTGCATGCCAGTGTTGACCTGGAGTTGATGCTGATGCACGTGTTGAGCGTACTGCCTGTTCCGATGACTGGGGTTGACTAGCGAACTGCTCTGTTGTGAATGATGATATGGACTGAGATGCTGATTTTGATGTTCATGTCGAGGATCATGATAATGATGGTGATGATGATGATGATGATGATTCTGTTCTACAGTTTCACTATAAGAAGGAAGCGATGGTATACCATTCACCGAAGTGCATGTATTCATACTTTGTACGTCGTCATTAACGTTAGTAGTGACCATCTCAACTCTACCGGACAGCATGCAACTTGACTGGACAGAACACACAGCGAAATCCCCCATAACTTGTCCCTGACAACCCATGTCAGAATATCCATGGTGCATTGGTCCCTCCTGTATGTCATGCATTTGTTCTCCCGATATACCATCCATATTTAAGCCATTTGGAAAATTTCCAACAGAACAATTGTATTCAATAAAAGGCATATCACTCTGAGGGGCCACGTAAAAGTTATTCATAATTTCATCCATAATACTATTCTCTTGAGGGCCCATACTGAAAGGAGTAAAGTTTCCACCAGTACGCCTGTTCGCAGATCCATTCTGAGAATAGGGACTGCTGTTTCTAGCTGATAAGTGAGAAAACGACCCCTGCTGACCGGGTGGAGGCGAACCACTTGTAGATGAAGTTCTGGAGATTAGATATGATGCCAGGGATGTTGGCGATAGACGGATTATGTAAGTTAGATCCAAACCATCAGACAGTGATGGAGAAATAGACAATGCTCGCTTCTTGGCCGTTCTTGTGTAGAGGCTGGCTGAGTGTGTGGGGCTGGTAAACCGAGAGGGAAAGGGGGATATATCAGTGCCGTGATGTGGCGAGAGATTGCAGTCAAGGTTGTAGTGTGAGGTAGTGCTGTCGGGGACAGCGATGCTCCGAGAATCATTGTCGCTTCCATCAATGATTGATGAACGGGCGGATGGCAAAGTCCGGTAATGCTGCCAATCTTGATGCTTGGGTAGGGAAGGTTGCAGGAAAACGTGTTTCGTGTTAGAGCAGTCGCCTTCTTTAACATGCTTAGACGTTGAGCCGGTCATGCTGCTCGGGGTATGTAGCGAGCCATGGGATTGAAGCGAGACTCGTTCAAGATTTGAAGACATTGACATAGCAGGCGTAAGTATGCTGCTTCGAAATGATTGCGCAGACCGAGAGGTAATGCTGGTGATATCACTTGGTGCGGGTGTGTGGGTGTATAACGTCTGCAGGACTGGAAGGGTTATCGGATTTGTTCCATTTCTGGAATCACTGCAGCTGACAGTAGCATTAACTGTTGGCAGTCTTGGTGGAAAGGGAGCAGAACCACGCACGTTGTGGCCGTTATTCCCTAAAGTGTTGATGCTAAAGTACTTGCCATTGTTGCAACTGCTGCTCACACCACAGATGCTGCTGCTGCTGTTACAGCTAGTGTTGTGTGTTGTTGCTGTGACGTTGTTGATCCGAGGTGCCAGAGGAACACACTGGGGCCCGTACCCACCTTCAAGAACTTCTGTCAAAGATAATTGTGACATTAAACTATATTCTTAACTGACCACAGTTCATATTATAAGCAAGACGTCGTGAAAATTCAGATAAAGAAGACAAGAAAAAATATGATTAATTTCTCTATATAGAAAATAGTCAAAAGTACAGCTGTAACAACCACCACACTTTAGAAAATGAAGTATTCGAGTGATAACAAGACACGAGTGTAAAGCGTACACTAGGTGATAATAAACATGAGTGCGAAGTGTATCGTGTTACGCTACAGAAGATTTCCTTTCTTGTCCTTCCCCATCATGGTTTCCATTGGAGCATAAGCCTTGAGAATTATTATGGGTTTCTCTGCCGTCCGTGTCCAAATCGTTCAGAAGATTTTCTAAAGTATCTGAATATTCGTCTTGGGGGAAGTCTCATGTCCCTTATTTCCTGGATATTTATGACTCTGTGCTTTTATTGACAAATCTCCTTAACACGATACATTCATTAAGGGTTTTAACTCGTAATATAGCACTTCATTTTTCCAACTCCCGTCTTCAATACCAACAACAACAAACGATTACGCCAATTTACATTGCACGAGTAAAATTGTACCCTGTGTGAGATTTTAACTCTTTTTGGTGTAGATGGTTGTAACCCTGATTCTATATATCCCAATCAAATTGTTACTTTACAGCGATCAGCGCATATGCCTAAAGGCGTTACAGTGCTGGCACAATGCGGCAGAAGGAATTATAGCAGCAATGTGGACCTAGTGGGTTCATGTAACAACTCGATGGAAATGAATAAATGAAGACAAGCATAGCATGTAAGGTTTAACCCTAAAAGTAGTCCAGAATGAGATAAACAACATCAGCAGTAATAATGCTAATCATCATCATCATCATCATCATCATCATCATCATCATCGTCATACCAGCTTCCTTCAGTCACAACAGACTAAGGATTTGTGTGCCTTATAAGACGGAAGCCTCCTGTAGCACAACTTGGCATTACTCTCTGTGCGTTCTTTTCTTCTCTGCTATTTGAAGTAGTTTCCTTTGATTGATTGCTAACTAAACAAAATAAGCCAAAATAAGTCAAATTGTGTTTGAGAATATCAACATGAGAATACAAAAGGCAATGGGGCTTTTCTCGTGCTAGAAAATGTGTTGAAGTCAAAATAAATGAGCACCAGACTTAGACTATTAATCTTCTTCTTCTTCTTCAGCGTTCCGAGCCATTGAGGTTCTTTGCTGCAGATACAATCCGTCTCCATTCGTCTCTCTGGTTGACCTTCTCTTGCCAGTCGTTGATTCCAAGTGCTTGTAGGTCTGTATATATATTATCGCTCCACCGTCTTCTTGGTCTACCTCGGGGTCTACGGTCATTTATTTCCTGAGTGTAAGCGAGTTTTGTTTCCCTATTATCTTCCATTCTTTCTATATGCCCCAGCCATTGTAGTCTATTAATCCTAATGTTAAATCAGTACTACTGTATGGATCAGAAACAGAACGACTAAAACTATAACTAATAAACTACAGACATTCATTAATTGATGCCTGCGCTGATATGGTATGATAGACTCACAAATAAGGAACTCAGTGCGAGATACAGACAAATACCCGTTAATCCAAAAGTGAAGAGACGACACTAACAATGGATAGGTCATGCATTAAGGAAATCTTAAAATAGCATAAATAGAAGACACTGACGATGGATAGGTCATGCATTAAGGAAATCTGAAAATAGCATAAATAGAAGACACTGACGATGGATAGGTCATGCATCGTGGAAATCTGAGAATAGCATAACCAGAAGACACTGACGATGGATAGGTCATGCATTGAGGAAACCTGAGAATAGCATAACTAGAAGACACTGACGATGGATGGGTCATGCAATGAGGAAACATGAGAATGGTATAACTAGAAGACACTGACGATGGATGGGGCATGCATTGAGGAAACCTGAGAATATCATAACTAGAAGACACTGACGATGGATGGGTCATGCAATGAGGAAACATGAGAATGGTATAACTAGAAGATACTGACGATGGATGGGTCATGCATTGAGGAAACATGAGAATGGTATAACTAGAAGACACTGACGATGGATGGGTCATGCATTGAGGAAACCTGAGAATATCATAACTAGAAGACACTGACGATGGATGGGTCATGCAATGAGGAAACATGAGAATAGCATAACTAGAAGACACTGACGATGGATGGGTCATGCAATGAGGAAACATGAGAATGGTATAACTAGAAGACACTGACGATGGATGGGTCATGCAATGAGGAAACCTGAGAATATCATAACTAGAAGACACTGACGATGGATGGGTCATGCAATGAGGAAACATGAGAATGGTATAACTAGAGAGACACTGACGATGGATGGGTCATGCAATGAGGAAACCTGAGAATGGTATAACTAGAAAACACTGACGATGGATAGGTCATGCATTGAGGAAACATGAGAATGGTATAACTAGAAGACACTGACGATGGATGGGTCATGCAATGAGGAAACATGAGAATGGTATAACTAGAAAACACTGACGATGGATAGGTCATGCAATGAGGAAACCTGAGAATATCATAACTAGAAGACACTGACGATGGATGGGTCATGCATTGAGGAAACATGAGAATGGTATAACTAGAAAACACTGACGATGGATGGGTCATGCATTGAAGAAACATGAGAATGGTATAACTAGAAGACACTGACGATGGATAGGTCATGCATTGAGGAAACATGAGAATGGTATAACTAGAAGACACTGACGATGGATAGGTCATGCAATAATACACCCTGAGAATGGTATAACTAGAAGACACTGACGATGGATGGGTCATGCATTGAGGAAACATGAGAATGGTATAACTAGAAAACACTGACGATGGATAGGTCATGCATTGAGGAAACATGAGAATGGTATAACTAGAAGACACTGACGATGGATGGGTCATGCATTGAGGAAACATGAGAATGGTATAACTAGAAAACACTGACGATGGATAGGTCATGCATTGAGGAAACATGAGAATGGTATAACTAGAAAACACTGACGATGGATGGGTCATGCATTGAGGAAACATGAGAATGGTATAACTAGAAAACACTGACGATGGATAGGTCATGCATTGAGGAAACATGAGAATGGTATAACTAGAAAACACTGACGATGGATGGGTCATGCATTGAGGAAACATGAGAATGGTATAACTAGAAGACACTGACGATGGATGGGTCATGCAATGAGGAAACATGAGAATGGCATAACTAGAGAGACACTGACAATGGATGGGTCATGCAATGAGGAAACATGAGAATGGTATAACTAGAAGACACTGACGATGGATAGGTCATGCATTGAGGAAACCTGAGAATATCATAACTAGAAGACACTGACGATGGATAGGTCATGCAATAAGGCACCCTGAGAATGGTATAACTAGAAGACACTGACGATGGATGGGTCATGCATTGAGGAAACATGAGAATGGTATAACTAGAAGACACTGACGATGGATGGGTCATGCAATGAGGAAACATGAGAATGGTATAACTAGAAGGAGAGGCCTTAGACTGGACTCTACAGAGAAAAATAAATAGAGGAAAATATAAAACACACAGAGAAGAGAAGCAGAGGCAGAAATTAAAAAAACACACACACACACACGGTGAAGACATGCATGCAGCTGCATGGGACAGCTAGGGTTAGGGTGACTCGGGATGTGCTGCTTGAGGACCCTTGTCCTAATGTGGAATAAAGGGCGAAATGCCGTGTTCCCCGAAAATAAGACCGGGTCTTATATTAAGTTTAGCTTACAAAATTGCATTATGGCTTATTTTTTTTTTTTTTAAGATGCCTTGTCTTATGTTTTTTTGTTTTTTTTAGATACAAAAATGTACATTTATTCATGTAAAAAATTCTACATTTATTCAAATGTAGTTATGTCATCTTCTTCTGGAGCATCGTCATACTCTCCAAATCCCGAACTCCGGCCTGAATTTCTTGCGACTCAATTTCCTGAAGAACCAGTCTCTCATGACTAGCAATAAAGCTTTCCATAAATGAACATTTCTTGCTCATGTAGCCTGCTGGTAGTGCGTTGGTAACTTTATTTCACACAAGTGACGTACTGAATTATGAACTAAATCGTGCATTATCAAGTGCGCACCAGTGGCGTCTGTACTTCGACTGGACATTCGGCAACAGGTCTCTCATTCCAGCTGACGATCTTCACTAGGGCTTATTTTAGGGGTTGATCTTATATTAAAAGCAGTATGAAAAATCGTGCTGGGACTTATTACAGAGGTAGGTCTTATATTAAAAGCACCCTCAAACATCGTGCTGGTGCTTATTATCGGGGTAGGTCTTATTTTCGGGGAAACATGGTACGATATGTTGAGAAAAAAACAAAACACATGTATGATGTAGAGTGAGGATTAATGTGGAGAATACAAGCACAAGATGTATGTTGTAGAGAGAAGACTTACGTTGACTCCGAAGCTTGTTGGGAAACGAGCTTGTTGCTGTGGGTATAATTTTGATAGGCTTAACGTTTGTTGACTTGTGTTCTGGGTTAGCCTTGTGGCTATGAGTTGGTGTAGGCCTGTCACTGACGAGGAGAGAGCGCGGAGTGGAGATGGCAGGCAGCGAGCTGCCGTGGTCACCAGGACCTGGGGTACTATGGTTTGATGTGGGTACAGGAGTATCCGCTTGCAGGCGCAAGATTGGGATATTGCAAGGGCCATTTTCGGTAAGGTGGCGGCTTGGATTCTGACCCCGAACTTTCCCTCTATTACCTCCACCTCTAGATGGCTGGCCGTTACTATGAAGGTTTGATCCCTGCCCGTTCATTTTCCTGGAAAAAAAAAAAAAAACAACATATAACAACAAATATAATTGATGCACAAGGAATGTCCATTCTGCTATGAGAGGGGTTGAGGTATGTAAAGTGTTGTTGATGTGTTCTGAATTTATACAGAGTACAAATTGTGTCGGGAGCCACGTATTCAAGATGTATGAGTATATGACAAAGATAGGCAAAACATGATGAACAGTAACAGTATTCCCGTCTTAAGTCAATACAAAAAGTGAGGTCCATGTCCTTTACTGGGAGTTGCAGTCAACCCCAGCATTTATTCGTTGCTTGTGATTTACTAATTGTAGGTTTAATAGTTTGACATGGTTTTCTGGATAGTTCTTCTTCGAAATCAATGCAAAACGATCTGTTTCCAAATCATCCGTGTCTGGTTTTGAACCCTCGATCCAGTATTTTGAACCCTCGATCCAGTATTTTGAACCCTCGACCCAGTATTTTGAACCATCGATCCAGCATTTTGAACCCCCGATCCAGTATTTTGAACCCTCGATCCAGCATTTTGAACCCTCGATCCAGTATTTTGAACCCCCGATCCAATATGTTGGAGAATATTAAACTACGTTTCACTAATCCCCAAGTTACAGACGCCGACTGACTTATCAGAAGATTCGAAATCAGCCGCGGGCTATTTGGGAGCAGATCGGTCTGCTTAGATTCCAATGGATAAGGCGTCGGCCGTTCAGAAAGCAATGGAAACTGTTGAACGTAAATGTACCCAGTCAATCACAGACAATAAATACATGCTGAAATTGACTGCAACATCCTGCCAAGGACATTCAGTTCATGCTAACATACTAGTATAGCTCTGAATATGGAGCAAAGAAATTACAAGTCTGGGTGAAAATACTGAGAAGAGGAGAATCACAGAAAGTTGTATTAAATGCACAACTAAAGTAAACGATGTTATTTTTGTGCTAGTACAGAAACACATATATCTTGATAATATCAAATGGAATTTGCATTACAGAGGTAAGGAACTGAATAGGTAAAGCACATACTGCATTATATCAAATGAAGAGTATTTTATGCAATAAGTTAGAAAATGAATTCTTGCTTGTTACATAGAATTAGTTTTAACATACAACTGCGAATCCTTGACAATTAGTACGCTAGTGAAAAAAAAAAAAACTATAGAAGCCATGAAGATGGGGTTTTATATAAAATTGCTGAAAATTCCTAGGACAGCCATGATAAGCAATCTGGACATTTTGAGGGAGGCTGGAGTCATTACACATCCCTGCCTCACACCTCTCTTAATAGGCTGATATTGTCCTACTGCATTGTAAATTCTTATGGCAGCTTGTTGTTTCCAATATACGTTTTTAATAAAACTAATATCTTTCCCATCAATTTGTTGGTCTGCGAGCATATCTACAATGTTGACATGTCTTACTCTATCGAAAGCCGTTGCGTAGCCAATAAAGCAAAGATGTATATCTTTGTTTACTTCTATAGAACGGTCAATAACTGATCGCAGCATATACACACCATTAACTGTACCCTTTCCTTCTACAAACCAACATTGTTCTTCCCCTATTTCAGGTTATATTCTCTTTCTCACCCTTTGCATGATAATTCGTAGCAAAATCTTCGTGATGTGACTCATTATACTAATTGTTCTATGTTGATCACATTCCAAGGCTCCTGATTTTTTGGGGATTGCAATAAATACAGAATTACATAATTCAGAAGGTATATCTCCGGTATCATATAATGTGTTCAACAGTCTGGTGACTTGATCTATTCCATATTCGTCTAAAGCTTTACTCATTTCTGTTGTGATGTTATCTAAACTGGGGGTCTTGCCAGCTTTCATATGCTTAAGAACATTCCGAACCTCCATCTTCAAAATTGGCGGCCCTTCATTATTAAATCGAATATCATACTGTTCATCTCTGTTATCATTATAAACGTTTTTAACATACCAAAAAGACCAGGAGCAATTGAATGCGAAGATTTTCGTACGATTAACCTCATAAATCATGTCACTAAGCTTCTACTCAGAATTATAATGAGAAGAACCAGGAAAAAAATAAAAATGGAAATTAGTGAAGAACAGTAAGGATTTGTGGAAGGAAAAGGTACAAACAATGCAATATACACATTACGAACACTACTAGAAAGATAACTAGAGACAAAGAAAGACATATATTTGTGCTTCAAACTAAGGCATTTGGTAAAGTAAAACATGATGAAATGATTAAAATGTTGGAAGATATTAACATTGATGGGAAAGATCTCAGAATAATAAAAAATATTTACTGGAACCAAACAGCAGCAATTAAAATGGGAAATAAAGAAGGAAATTATGAACACATAAAGTTGGGAGTAAGACAGGGATGTGTTTTGTCACCGGATCTCTTCTCCCTCTATAGCGAAGTAATAATGAGAGAGATCAAAGAAAAGCCAGGAATAATATTTGGAGGTTATAATATAAATAATATACGCTATGCAGATGACACAGTATTGATAGCGGATAATGCAACAGATCTACAACAATTGTTGGACATTGTAGTAACAGAGAGTGCAAAGAAAGGACTCTCCTTGAATATCAAGAAAACGGTAACAATGGTGATATCAATGAAACAGGTGACACCCAAATGTGAAATAGAGATAGAAGGGAAAATTCTTCACCAAGTGGATAGTTTTAAATATCTAGGGACATTTATAACATCAGATGGAAGATGCACAACAGAGATCAAGAGCAGAATAGGGCAAGCAAAGGCTGCATTTCAGAAAATGAAGAATATCTTATGCAATAAGTCGCTATCATTGAATGTAAGAAAGAGAGTGCTGAAGAGCTATATAGAACCTGTTTTGCTGTATGGCTGTGAATCTTGGAATATAAATGAACAAATTAGGAAGAGATTGGAAGCAACAGAGATGTGGTTCCTTAGACGAATGTTGCGAATTCCTTGGACTGCCAAAGTAACTAACAACGAATGCCTTAAAGAGGCTAACGAAACTAGAACATTATATACAACAATAAGAAAGAGACAAACAGCTTTTTTTTGGTCATGTGACGAGAAGAGAGGCGCTGGAGAACATCGTGACAAATGGAAAGATCGAGGGGAAGAGAGGCAGAGGCAGACCAAGAGAAATGATGCTGGATGGATTGAGACGATGGCATGGAGGAATATCAACGGCAGAGTTGATCCAGAAACCAAAGACCGAGATCTGTGGAGAGTCATGAACGCCTACGCCAGTCGGCACGGCACTTGATGATGAGATCAATGTGCAACGTCTATATAAAACGAAATTTACGAGTTAACTTACGTCTTTAAAGACAGTCTCTTTATCTCGGTAAGAAGACAAATTTGAGAAGCCAAGATGTATAAATTTGTAGACAATGGAGGGAACTACTATACTCGGTAATCGGTTTCTGTTTTAATGCGATAGTGAAATAATCGCGGAATGTAACATCGTGGGTGCGCTTACCGTCCCCATATCGGAGACACAAAAACAAATAACCGAACGTTATCGCAAAAAAAAAAAAAAAATTCCAGTAAAATACGGCAAACGTGAACTGCAGTAATGAATAAATTAAGTTGCATGTCCACAAAACGTAGCAGTAAACCCTAGCATTGTCGCTGTTCCTGATTTCTGGGCAAATTTTTACGTTCAGTAGTTTGCCATTGCTTTCTGAATGACCGGCTGCTATACCTTTTTTCGAAAAAACCAGCACCGCTGTGTTTCGAACCCGGGTATACGGGCTCACAAACCGCAGTACCTCAGTTAAACTACATGCCTCACGCTTCGAAGCTTGGGAGTTCGAATCCAGATTCAGTCATTCGGTTCAGGGGTACAGTTTTCTCGTAGATGTCGTCGCTGGAGCTACGGGGTTCGTGCTATGTGCGATGATTTTGACTGCCGCACTTCAGAAAGCATCCGAGTCATATGGATAAAACCCCGGTGCAATGAAATAGATTGTGCTGCCTTTAAACCTTTAAAATAATGTGACCGTGTAGCAAATATTCCCGGGCAATAATTAAGTATATGAAGTATAACATCTTACCTATATTTTAACAATATAATTCCAACTAGAGTTTACCAGCAATCACGAATTAAAGATATCACAACTGATGTAGTGAAATACCCCAACCATCGTTTTCCGTGTAATTGTTACGAACATACTGGAATGCCCAACTACTTAAAACTGTGTACTTAAATTAGACAAGCAAAAAGCGATTGGAAAAATATAAACCCCTGAATACTGGCGTTTTTAATCATACACCAAACTAAGATACCAGCAGAACCGAACAAGTTACAGCCCCACGTGGAATAATTAGTTTACGCTGACATGAAGGGGAATCAAGGAGATGAAAATAATAGTAAAGCCAGCCATTTAATCAACATGTGGCTTAAAATAGATATGTAAATGAATTCTGCGGTTGTATAGCAACATGACGCTTTTCTCTGGGCTAAACCAGTCATCAACAAGCAGGATATCGTTCAGCCGTAGACTATCAGCAATAGGGTCGCAGAATCGATTTTTTTGCCGGATAGAAAGTCAAGACACAGACAATTTATCAGTCAAAGAAGTAATCTAAATTGATTATGTATTTTCCAATTTTCTGCTACTTTAATCTATGAAATGACTTCCGGTTTGGTTATCATTATTGTCTTCATACCCACAGTTACCACTTAATGTCGGTAAAGTGCTACTTCTTTGTATTCATTCTCGGTCTTCTTATTCTGCGAGGCGTATTGAAAACAAAAGCACAAACAAAATAGGAAACAAATAAATGTATCATTACATTATCTACTAGCGCAAGTGCCCGCAAGAATGGTTTAACCATTGAAGTGACTTATTAATGTATTTAGAATTTTTGACTACGTGACTACAATTACCACCATAAACAAATTCTACTAAAATGCTACTCTATGTTCCTTCACGAAACAATGGTGACACAATAAAGGAAATTAAAAGACGAATATCTATTGTGCTTCAGAAAATAAAACAATTGAATAAACTGTGGAGAGAGAGAGATAGAATTTTTAAAAAAAATGATTTCTAGGAGCGTGATCTTTCCCATTGCAACATACGCCTGTGAGACCTGGATACTTATCAAAAAAGCTGAGCAGCGCATAAATGCCTTTGAGTATAAATGTTATAGACGGCTCCTAAGAACATTTTCGATAAAGAAAAGAACAAATGCACCCATAGGACAAGAGCTGAATATTGAAGAAAGTTGTCTACTTAAGACGATAAAACAAAGAAATTTAAAGATTTTGGTCTCTTGAAACGTCATGAAAGTCTGGAGAAAACTATAATGGAGGGGTATAGGCCCGGGAAGAGAAGAAAAGAAAGGCCAAAGAGGAGATGGGTGCATAGTGTGGCAGATAATCTCCAGATGGTTATAGCGGACGCAGAACATCTTAGTTATGACGGAGAAGCTTTCCGGGAGGTTGTTATGGGAGCGGAAAGTTCTGCAAGGCGACATGCTACTGAATGAATGAATGAGAGAGAGAGAGAGAGAGAGAGAGAGAGAGAGAGAGAGAGAGAGAGTGTGTGTGTGTGTGTGTGTGTGTGTGTGTGTGTGTGTGTGAGATATATATAGATATATGATGTATATATGTGTGTTTATATATATGAGACACACATGCCTTTGACATTTGGGTGTACCTGCAACCGTGACTGGAAAGCAACTATGGACAATCATGTCTCTGAAATTCTTCTCGCGTCGATAAACTGCCGTGGACCATTTGTGAGTACCTTTCAAGTGACAGGAACAAACTACAGATTTGATTAATTGACGAGAAATAATATGCCCAAAAGCCATAAAATGTCATTTTCCCGATACGTGCCTGTCACCTTAAAGATCCGTTTTCCTGCGACATATCGTAATCTAATACATAGAGGTATGTGAGATACACAGATAATATAACATGTATTCACATGGGGTTATCCGAGCCACAGAATCTATGCTTTAATGCAATAATGTGGAAAGGCTAATCACTGTGCACTGATATGTATCTATTGTCAACACACTGTCAGTTTTACCAATGAAATAAACCTAACATTAGTTGATGTTATTTATATGTAATTTACACCAGGCGAGAGGAACGACTTTATGCAGTCACTTTTACACCATAGCTCCGTCTGCCTAGGCAAAACAGCAAATCGCTTGACGAGACCTCGCACAAAGTCTCAACTCCAAAGCTCATGCGATTGTTGATGTTGTTGTTGTTGTTGTTGGTGTGTGTGTGTGTGTGTGCGTGTGTGCGTGCGTGCGTGCGTGTGTGTGTGTGTTCGCTTTCTTGGAATTCGAGAACCCGGGAAGGTTAACCCGATCAACAAATGCCTCAAGAACCGGATGTGTCGGCCGAAATATCGCAGCTCTGCTGTAAACAGACACAACGCAATTAAATCCAATAAACATTACGGATGAACGCAGAAGAAGCAGATTAAGAAGAAGAGCTCGAGTGTAGTCCACGTTGAACTGATTTCTGCATGTGGATTAGCTTTCACTATTATCGGTGCCACTCACCATCAGGCGAACCCAAACCGACTATCAGGGTACATGTCATTTGCGTCCCTATGTCAACATTTTAATCTAACCCAGCGGTGTAGCTCCAGCGATGATCCCCAAGGGGTCTCCATTTGAAAAATATGCACTCATGCCATGAACGTATGATCACATGCAAGGCATACAATGATTCTAGACAATAACAGCGGATGTGTGGGGAGTTAGTATTCAGCTTTTGATTAGTTCTATTGCACAAAGTGAATTCATCGTCTAATAACTTGTCATAATTTGCACTGCACGAAGTAAATTCATGCTTTAACTTTTCATAAGTTGTATTTGCAATGAAAGAATTTAACGTGTAACATTTGAGAATGCACAATGTATAGATTGTCTAGTTGGTCATGCGTCGAAGTACACTTGTTCCTGCAGCGATTCGTCGTCGTCATTTGGAAGTGACAGGTTCGAATCCAGGCGTGTAACTATAGCTTTCAGTTATTAAGTTGTCTAGTGCGTCTTCTATTCTGTACTACCTTCTTCTCACTTATTTGAGCGCCAACGAATACTATGTGTGTTTATTTATGAACTGCATAGATTGAAGTTGTCGTTTAATAATCACTATTTGTACTGCACGGAATAAATATAGACTTTAACATGTGATTATTTGTATTACAAAGTAAAGGCTCCCTGTTACACGCCTTGACGTGTTCTGGGCATATGTTACTGACCCCATATGTTGACAGAATACTCGGCACTCAGGGGTGACGAAGGCCATATTACGCCGATCACATCTACGTCTCAAGACGTTTCCTGGTGTCAATTGTAGGGTGGGTCGTCCTGCGAGCCAACATCAACATTCAGCCTCGAGGCGTATTCGAGCCTATGACCACGTGATAGGCACGAGTGCTAGCCACAGAACCACCGCGGTTCCTGCTTATTGTATGGTGTCGTCAGTCGCTAAACGCCGAGGGAGATACTGAGGAGGGGAATGGACACTTGTAGACTAAATGTTCTATAACCAAACAAACAACCAGCCAGCCAGCCAATAAATCAACCAGCCAGCCTGCCAACCAATCAACCAATCAACCAGCCAGCCAGCCAACAAACCAACTAACCAATCAACCAACCAACAAGCCAGCCAATCAACCAAGCAGCCAGCCAATCAACCAAGCAGCCCGCCAGCCAGCAAACCAACCAGCCAGCCAGTCAGCCAACCAAGCAACTAGCCAGCAAACCAGCCAACCAGTCAACCAACTAGCCAACCAGTCGACCAGCCAACCAACCAACCAACTAACAAAACAATCAACCAACGAACCAACCAGCCAGCCAGCCAACCAACCAATTAACCAACCAATCAACCAGTCAAGCAACCAACCAACCAACCGCTTAATTTTATTGCATAGAGTCAATTAAGTTTTCAGCGTTTAATACTGTTTATTTCACAGGGTCATGTCGGGGCATTTTTGGAATTAATATCCAACGGCGAATAAAGAACTCGAAAACTTATTCGAAAGATAACCAGATCTGCTTGTTTCCCTCACTGCCATAGTGAATGGTTTCAAAATATGACATGGATAAAAAAAAAAAAAGTATAACACCAAAACAGCAGATAGTTGCCAAGAAACCCCTGCCAGATTCTGAGAATAACAAAGCCAAACGTAAAAACAAAGATATGTTGTTTTTTTTGTTTTTTTCAGGATGACCAACCGAAAAAAATAATGCAATTAGCAATCACGAAACAACTGGCAATGGATATGAAATCCACTAACAAGATATAAAGTGTATTTTTAATGACTGTGCAGTGTTTGAAAATATTGCCGATCAAAGTTTTGTATTTACCTATTATGTTGCATTAACTTTACAGAGGGTGAATACAAAACTTGGACCGGTAATATTGTCAAACACTGTTGTTTTTTTTTTGCATATCCTTTACAGGACATCGCTGTCAGCAGCAGCATCTTTCAGCTGTCTGTTGATTTCTTGGCAAGATTACGCTCAGTAGTTTGCCATTGCTTTCTGAGCGGCCGGCTCAGTATCCCGCAAGTCACCAGCGGGGGTCGAACCGCTCCCAGTTCTCTCCCGCTACGAGACTCTGCGTGATAAACGGGATTACGGAGAAAGTGTTGTAACCCCTCAGTCAGAGAGACCTGCGTCAAACACTGTACAGTCATTAAAAATATACCTTATAGCATTGCAACCGGAGCTGTGACTTATGGGATAGTGAAACTGGTTTCACGATTCCCCGACATGTCGATGGTTCGAAGTCTACTGCGGGAAATTTAGAAACAGACCGCTTTGCGTTGTTTCCGAAAGTATGAGGCGTTAACCATTCAGAAAGAAATGACAAGCTACTGAGCTAAATTTCCTAGTAAATCGCAAACAGACAATAAAAGCTGGGGTTGACCGCAATGCTGTGTAAAGGGCACGCATTTAACTAGATAGCATTATAATAGTCAAAAGTACATGGGCTAATTTAAGGACAGAGAAGAAGTGATATAACGAAGACACAACTATTGAAAGTCTTGAAACTAAAATCAGCTTAAAAAAGAAATTGTTGATATTCTAGCCTACACTGCGCATGAGATTACATACACGGGTGTTGATGTGCACTCATAGAAACAGAAAAAAAAGAAAAGAAAGAGAGGGAGAGAGAGAGAGAGAGAGAGAGAGAGAGAGAGAGAGAGAGAGAGAGAGAGAGAGAGAGAGAGAGAGAAGAATTCGTTTGTTTCAACCGTTACTGAGTTAACCAGGGCTACTATATACATGGCGTCGTGGCGTAGGGGTTACGGACACAATTCGCAATCCCGCATACCGCGTTCGAAACACAGCTGTGGGCGATTTGGAAACAGATCGCCTTTCGCTGTTTACACACAGGTATGAGTGCCGGTCGTTTAGATAGCAATGGCAAACCACTGAACGTGAATTTGCCAAGAAATCACAAACAGCCAAAAAATGTTAGGGTTGACTGCGACATTATGTAAAGGATATGCAAGTAACTTAACCATATACAAATATAGTAGGACAGCCACTGATCTTTCTTAAACGACAGTCAACCGGTGTGTGGACATGTATCAGTGTGACTTTCTTTTTCTATTTCGGAAACATCGTAGCCTACTTCATTTCTTTTAGCATAAAACACACCATCCCACCTACTCTAACACATAGAAAATCATGGCTCAGTCATGCTACTGTCGTTGTCACAGATCAATACTGAAACCGCTACTGTCATTGTCACAGATTAATACTTAAACCGCTACTATCGTTGTCACAGATTAATACTACATCCGGTACAGTCATTGTCACATATCAATACTGAAATCGGTACTATCATTGTCACATATCAATACTGAAACCGCTACTATTATTGTCACAGATTAATACTGAAACCGCTACTGTCATTGTCACAGATCAATACTGAATCCGCTACTGTCATTGTCACAGATCAATACTGAAACCGATACTGTCATTGTCACAGATCAATACTTAAACCGCTACTGTCATTGTCACATATCACTACTGAAACAGCTACTATTATTGTCACAGATTAATACTTCAACCGCTACTGTCATTGTCACAGATCAATACTGAAACTGCTACTGTCATTGTCACAGATCAATACTTAAACCGCTACTGTCATTGTCACATATCACTACTGAAACAGCTACTATTATTTTCACAGATTAATACTTCAACCGCTACTGTCATTGTCACAGATCAATACTGAAACTGCTACTGTCATTGTCACAGATTAATACTGAAACCGCTACTATTATTGTCACAGATTAATACTGAAACCGCTACTATTATTGTCACAGATTAATACTGAAACCGCTACTATTATTGGCACAGATCAATACTGAAACCGCTACCGTCATTGTCACAGATCAATACTTAAACCGCTACTGTCATTGTCATAGATCAATACTGAAATCGCTACTGTCATTGTCACAGATCGATACTAAAATCGCTACTGTCATTGGCACAGATCAATACTGAAACCGCTACTGTCATTGTCACAGATCAATACTGAAATCGCTACTGTCATTGTCACAGATCAATACTGAAACCGATACTGTCATTGTCACAGATCAATACTGAAATCGCTACTGTCACTGTCACAGATCAATACTGAAACCGCTACTGTCATTGTCACAGATCAATACTGAAATCTCTACTGTCATTGTCACAGATCAATACTGAAATCGCTACTGTCATTTTCACAGATCAATACTGAAATCGCTACTGTCACTGTTATAGATCCTTACTGAATCTGTCATTATCATGGATCCTTACTGCATTCGCCACTGTCATAGATGATTACTGATTCCGCCACTAATGTACAGTATTATTCTCTGCCCAATATCATTTCAAAGTCCGGGAAAAACACCCCTGACACTCTTAACAGCGTTGGTTTGCTTGTGATAAATCATTCACCGGATCATGAATCAAAATACGGGTACTTTCCACTGTCCAGTAAAATACTTTGACCTCAATAAACACATATTTTACATTCTAACAGAGTGGCTCCGTATTGAACTATCCCGTGTTGGCATTGTTTTCATGCTACATTTCATTGATGGTCGATTGGTGCCTGATTTTCTTCAACCGTTCTCCTCGCGTGACTACCAGAAATGGTGTATGGTTAATGACATTGGTACACGGCAATTACTTCACAAACGGCTTACCATAATACACAATATATAATGACACAAAGTAGTGCAGCTTTACATAACAGAGTTTCGACACATACAGAACGTTGCGGAGGTTAGCCTTCATCAGCAAACAAACACATTCACAAACACAACATACATTCAAGGAGAACTCCTGTGACTACATTAGAAGGTGATGACAGGACGAGAGGAACAAATGCATAGAAAAATGGAAGCAATGAAGAGAAAATGAGAATTGACAAAATGTTAATTGAAAAGAATGTTAGTCGAAGAAAATGTTTAATAGAACAACTGTTTATAGAGAAAAAAACTGTATACTCACCTCACGTACGGACCTGTGAATGTCTGCGGAAATCTCGGGTGTATTTGTATAATGGTGCTGGATGTTACGGTACAGTGAGCACATAGAAAGAAGGGGGCGGGGTAGGAGGCGTGTAAAATTGACCACGACCCCATTGTGTTGTTGGTCTGGGTGGACTGGTGTGCAGGAACACGCGTACTTACATAGACACACTTCAACAGACAAAATGCTAGTGTATGTGGACATGCAAGAAGAGAGAGAGAGAGAGAGAGAGAGAGAGAGAGAGAGAGAGAGAGAGAGAGAGAGAGAGAGAGAGAGGAGAGCGAGAGAGAGAGACAGACAGAGAGAGACAGAGAGAGACAGAGAGAGGAAAAGTGCCTGCGACCTACCACATGGGGTATATTGTAACCTACGAAATAGTAAGTATGGTTGCTAGTCATACAACGCGCTTAAGGA